>JAOEGS010011265.1:7510-26043 GCA_025447755.1 Corythornis vintsioides | reverse complement strand
TTTTTAAACGTTATTTTTTTTAAATTTATCTATTTTGCAACTGTCTATTTCAAGAACGTCCACACCCTTCCAAAATTTCTAATTGAATTGCTTGCATCATGTTAAAAAATATTGGCTTTTTTGTTTCTCCAGAATTACTCAATGAGCTTAAATGAAATTGAGGAACCTGTCAAATGACCTTTGTGGGGTTTTTTTTACTATGTACTAAATTAACCTAAGCCACTGATTTGCCCTCCACCATTCTCAGTTCTGTGCATATGAATTAGCTATCAATATTTCTTAGGTGCACATAAAAATAATAATAATAAAAGAAATCAAACTGAGTGGCTAAAAATGGTAACAAAAATAAACTTGAAGTGGTTTCCAGGCAAAGAGGTTAACAGAGAAAATTACATAACAACATCCCAAAAGGAGATTAAGGTTTTTTAGACCAAATCCTTAGATAAATACATTCCATCATTTCATCACAAGCAACAAAGATGAAATCTATATCCCCTGGCTTCATAACAATATTCCAGCCAACATTTCTAACTGGGATGCTCTTAGGGATCCAGGAGTGAGAGAAGTTGGTCCTGGGAATGGGACAAAGGATGGAATGGTGCTTCTTTAACATTTGTCTTTGCTTTTCCTTACCTAAATCTACTTTAATTGGCAATGAATTACATTCCTTTCCCCCCAGTTGAGTCCATTTGCCTGTGACAGTAACTGCAAAATGATTTCCCTGTTTTTATCTCAAGCTTTTCCCTCCTGTCTACTTGGAGAAGGAGTGAGAGCACAGCTGGGGGAGTGTTTGGTCCTTAGCTGAGGTTAACCCACCACAGCCTTTCTTCAACATCTCTTAACACACCTCCACCTATCCAACCTCCCTGCTGGTCTCAGTAGCTCTTCAGGCAGCAGATTAGATGTCAAACCACTTACAAAAGTCTTGTTCCTGTGGGGGTGAAACCAAAAAATCAAATAAAACCCCCCATCCCCTGCCTGCCAGACTTGTACGTGCTCAATTGGCATGGTAGGAAGCATCCAAAGCCAGGCAGCTTATTGCTTCCCACCACAAAGTCATTTTGGACCTCCTGCTGAAAGTGATTTTGGAAACCAACAATTGAAATCATCTCCAACCCGTGGATGTTGCTGTCGGGTTACACAAAGGCTCTGATGAATTTTTGGATGCTTTTAAAATCACGACTTGGACTTGGAATTGCTCCAGCAGTACTTGAGGAGCTGCAGCCTCATGCAAAGGAGAACTTGGGGCTGTGGGTTTGTTGGTTGCAGAACTAACCAGATTGGCCACAGCCTTGACCTTGTTTCCATCAGCTGGCTCCTGCTGGCATTTACACTCAGCCTGGGAGTGCCAGCCCCAAGCAAAGACACTCCAGAAGCTTCATCCTACTTAGTAGTGCTTAAAACCCCTCCTGAGCACCATTCAACATGGGTAAACCGTTAGCATGCCTAATTAATTTATCTTCTTTCAGCAGAGATGATCCCTACCCTACCTGAGATGAAGACAAGCAGGACCCCTTTGAGAAGGATAGAGTTTTGTTGGCAGGATAAACATCCTTCTCAGAGGCACTGATGTAATACCAAGTAGTGTAAAAATAAGGGTATGAACTTTGAAAGGCTCCTGTTTACTGTGTGTCACAGCAACAGAATAGCTCCTGTCAACAGCAAGAGCTTGAATGGCTGCTTGAGTGCTGCCTTCAGGCTGTAGGAACTCTGTTAGCCAGACAACAGTCCAGGGGAGATCCCTGGAAATCAGCCCACAGACCCTAAAATGTGGTATAAAATGCATTGTAGCTCTGGAAAACAAAACAAAACAAAAAATCCAGCAAGCTTTCTGAATCCCATGAAAGCTGTGGAAGTAGGAGAAAAAAAATGTGCTGACTCCAGAGCTAGGGTTATGGTGAGGAGCAGCTGTCAGTCTGAGAGAGGAGACAGAAAATTGCCTGAAGCTGCACAAAGCAACGTGCTGAGCAATGGGCTGCACCCAGGTATGTGCAGGGGTGATGTTTAGTGAGGGGAACTCTCTTGAACAGCAGCTCCATTTTTCATTAGCTGTTCCACAGCTCCCTTACAGCACCACCCACACCCCAGCATGGCCTCAGCTAAACACCATGGGTGCTTTCTACCATTAAGTCTTGGATTGAGGACCAAAGATACATCCCAGAGACAGTCTGAGGACTTCTGCATCCGTAGCTGTGCAGAGCTGAGTGCTGACACAGCCAGCTCTCCAGTGGGGAGGAGGGAATGGGAGGTGATTTGGAGAATCCTGTTGTTCTGAGAAGCAGAGCAAGCTGGGAGGGACAGGTAGTGCCTCAGCACAGCACTGTCAGCTTATAGAACTTACTGAAATTCAAGGGCTTGGGGAAAACAGGAATAAAAGGAATAAGGAGGGTTTTATCCTTGAGGGTTTTCACCTTTCACAGTCTCAGTTTGCTGTAAAAAAATGTCAGCTGAAAGTCTGCCTTTCAAACCCTCATTTTCTGTTTCAGGCTCTTGAGGTTTTGGAACAATTATAGAAACTGGATGTCATTCTGTATAAGGAAAAAAAAAAATCTTATTGCTTGTGTTTTGATTTTCAGACCAGAGCACAGAACAGTTCTGCCTCACATTTTCTTTCATTCCTAACTTCTTTCATTTTCAGGGTAAACACAGTCACAGCATTTTATCTGTGCCACAAGCTGTTGCAGCAGATACTCTAAATGCACAGTTCCCAATTTATTCCATCTCTGGGATAAAGAAAACCTCCAAGGGACCACTAGGTCAGCCCAGCAGTTTAGCTGGATTGTTAGGAGGGAGACAGCCTGATGCCTTGATCACAGAGTGCTTGGGCTGGCACAGCACCTTGCTTTGCTCCTGAGCTACTGGAGGGAGGGAAAGAACTGTCTTCATTAAAAGGTCTCTTCCCACTCAGATTATGCAGCCATTGATCTGCTGCCTCACAACCATACCCTGCCTGGCTGGAGGTGCTGGAGGTAGCACCAGCTCATCTGCTTTGGAAGAAAAAGAGGGAAAATGCCAATTGGCAGCAAGAAAAGAGGTATTGGATGATTTGCATGTGTGAGATGGCTGGCTGGGAACAATCTCCAGAGAGTGTAAGCTCAGGAGTTGTTCAATTATTTGCATACCCAGCTGAAGGTATCTGCATGCCAGGCAGGTTATAGGTGATTCACAACTGAGAGGAAAATGATCCATCTATTATATTTTGTGTTTGCAGAAGCTACATCCTTTAAGAAGACCCAGGAAGGAAAGATTGGATTCACTCCACGTGGCCTGACTTCTTGGACTGGTTCAATCCCTCCTTGACTGCTTCTGAGCTATGGACAAGGCACCATTGGGCAGACAATAGTGTGTTTAATGCAGAATGAGACCTATGAAGGTCAGTCTAAGTCAGTGAAAGATCCTCTGGCATTCATTTCTAGGAAAATGTAGCTTGTGTGGCCACTGTTTAATCCCCTAAAACTTTCTGTGCCCTGTAAGAACACATAGTTAGACAAACTGACTGCACAGCTCACCCTTAGAAATCTGCTTTTCCTTAGTTTTTGCTGTTTGGCAGTTTTGTTTGTCTGAGGTTTGTTTAGTTGTTCTGTTTATTTGTTGTTTTTTTTTTTTTCCCCAAGCATCTTATTATCCTTGCCCTGCTTTCCTGAAAATGTAGTTTATGATGTGAGTTTGCCACTTCTCTCTTCACCATATAACTTTGGGATTCACTGGCTACTTTCCAGAAAAATGAAGTGATAAGGATAAAAACCAAACAGACTAAGATGTATTTTGCTATGTTGTTGGGTTACTAAGGCATAGGTCCTTACTGAGAAATCTAGGGAGAAAATGTAGCCCTTATTCAGTCTTTTATTGTGCCCAGGAGACCTGCCAGCTAGTTACATATAGCCACTACCTACGTGGATAGCTCTGAATTGCTCCCAGCCTTGTGACCAGTTAGACAACTGGCAGAACAAAAAAGGCATCTATAAAGTGCAAGCAATTGACAGAATTCCTCCAGACATCCAAATCTTTGGCTTTTCAGCAAGTGATTTCCAGCAAGCAGTCGGGATAATGAATTTGTGCCAGAGCTGAGGAACTCGATTAATTTCATATATGACTTCAGCAGAAATATTTCAGTCCTTAATGGTCTGGACTAGCTTAGAAGCAGCAGAGAATGGCTCCATAAAGACCCCATCCTCCACGCATTCAAACTCCCATGAAATGTCACCTCACAATCTATCACAATTATCTGCAGGCAGCCAGAAAACAAAGCAATAACAGAACAAGCATCACCAAGCCTCACGAGGTTACAGGATGTTAGATAACTGCCCTCAGACTTTTTTTTTTCCTTGCTTTTATGAAGATTTGCATGAACTGTGGATTTAATCAGCAGCCAATGAGTCATTTGCACAGGTTGTGGTTTGCATCCAGTCACATGCATAACGGAGCAGCACAACCAAGCATCCTCTGAATCTTTCATGTGTTATCATTAAGCTGATGTCACATCAAATTTAGTTCCACACATCTGTGGAGTAACTGTATTCATAACATTTTATGAACAATAGACTCCCTTAAAACAAGGCAGGCAGCCTGATGCCAGGTTACCAACTGATCTTGCATCTGCTTCCTAGGAAATGAAAGTGCAGGAAGAAAAAGTCATGTCTTGCACTGTGCTTTTTATGATTCCCCCAGCTTTCCCAAAGCTCTGTTGCTTGAGCCATCATTAGATCTCACAGACAAGCTCAGAAGCCGAGCAACTTAGCCTTCCTACATAAAACTTCTTCATTTCACCATAAACACATCTGTGCACCAAGGAAAGCTCACAGGAGTGATGTAAGATTTTATTCCCTCTTTATTTTCTTCAGCTAAGTTTTTGTGGGTTTGCTTTATTGTGGTTTTTTTTCAGTGAGCAGTGGTGTTCAACATCATCTTCATGCCACAACCACCGTCAGAGTCCTGTGGCCCAGGCCCCCCTCGTGCAAGGTAATGAAACAACAAATAAGCAGGTCTTTGTCCCAAAACACTTGCATGGGTTTGACAAGATGGAAAATAAACATCAGGAAAAAGAAATCTCCTGTCTCCCTCCCAGCTGATTGCTGGTGAAATGCAGGCATACATGCTAAGGGAAGAATGTTGTCAAGAACAGGCATTTATCCCTGATAACAGATTTCCAGGGAAGCTCTCCTGTTGTAGCAGGTTTCACAGTCTGTGCCATAGCTTATTTTGTTAGAGAGTGTGTCTTTTAAAAGCTGACTCTGGACACATAGCTCATTTATGCATGGGCCAGTAAATCTGTCCATGAATGTGTATGGGCTCAGCTGGTGTTTTGCTTAAAATGCCTCCAAGTGCTTCCCAACCATGTAGCCTCCCCCAGCCAGAGCCCTGTATTAATTTCTCTGTGGTTATGGTTGCATTTTTACTCAGCTAAGAGCATGAAAATCTGATTCCCTAAGTTAGAGCAATGTTATGGGGGAAGTTCATCTCCCACAATGCCACAGGTTGTTCACAATATCAAAATCTAATCTGAATTTCTTTTACTACTTCTTCCTTTTTATTTGTGAGTCTCAAATGAGATGAGAACACACATTTACTCATGAGTAAATGTGCATTCACTTATTTGGACTGCTCTTTTCCACACAGTGTTTCGAAAGTGATTGGAGAGGTCTTAATGAACAAAGAGTCTTCTGCAGGGTGTAGAGATATGATCACATCATATTCTGCCTGTAAAACAGAATAATCTATTCCAACATTTTGTTCACTATCACTCAGCACCTGTTGAGAAGAGCAGGAAGTCTCCTTGTGTCTATAAACACAGAAATGGGTCTCCTTGGTCCCCCATGGTCCTCCAGAGACCCCAGTGCTAACTGCACCAGCAGCACTGCTTTCCTTTTGGGCAGAATGCCTTGAAAACAGAACAATAGTTAAGGAATTAAGGAATTAAAGATTGAAAACATTACCTACTGACTTCCAGCTGAGCTCCTCAGCTCCTTTTCCCTGTCACCTTGCACAACACACTCTCCTGCCCTTCCTTTCTTCACCTTATCTCCATCAGGCCTGTCTGGGAGTCAACCCAAAGGCAGCAAGAGAAGCTGAACAGATCTGACAGCTATTTCTAGCAGATCAACAAAAAGTTCAAACGAGTGGAACTCTTTTTTTGCCTTTCAAAGGCCTTCAGTCCCCTGGTGTTTTCTCCTGCAACGCAGCCCCTCCCGCATCCTCCGCCGTGCCGGGGGACTGATCCACCTTTGATTTGCCAACCTTGCTGCAGAAGAAACATTTCTGCTGTGGGCAAGGGGAGTGTGGCATCGCTCAAAGGAGACCAGAATGTTACTAATTTCTTTGCTAACCACTCATCAGAAGAAAGTTTTAAGGTTACGCAGAGTTACAGTGGTAAATAAATGGCCACGCGGGTTTTGTGTTTGACAGGATTCATCTCAATGATCTTGCAGATTAAGGGGAGTATATTGATTAGAGCTGCTCTGGGATAAAAATGACTCTTCAATAGAAACATCTTCTAGGCTATTCAGCCAGCAACAAAGCATGCAGAACAAGGCAATGTTGTGTTATTTTCATCAACAATTGGCTTGGTTGGTGGAGACAGGGAAGGTCTCGGGCCTGACCTCCAGGAAGTCTCAGTACAAAGAGATGCCTCCTGGATATATTCAAACCTCCCCCTTTCCCTGGAGATGAAACATTCTGTGCACATCTAAGCTGAACCAGCAGGATCTTTCAGCCCTAGCTTCACTATTTGTTGCCTAAGAAGGGATGGCCTTGCTTTTAAACTCCATTCAATCAGAGCTCTGCCCTGCTGAGGCTTAATTGTACTTCGAGTCTGATGCGACCCCAAGACCTGAAGTTATGGTTTTGTTAAATGACTGAGTGAATAGTTATAAATGTTATTAGTGTGGTTAGAACCTATTAAAGTCACCTTAACTTTTTACAGTGCCAGGGGTTGCCACTGCCATGGCTGACAGATGAAGCTGAAGGTTCATTCACTGCTCGTTATGCTTCATCTATAGATTTTTACACAACAGTTTCAATCTGCTCTGTAGTTAATGGACTCCATCAGTCCATATTTATTTTTAAAAGTAAATAACTTTTTTTTTTTAACATTTGAAAATTATCTGAACTGCTCAGAAACTTCAGTCTTGAAGTACCATACCCATTTGAATCACAGCCATCAGTAGAAGCACTCATCTATTTTTCATCTGATATTTTTAATTATAAATTGCCAGCGTCATAAGCAAAACACTTCACACGAAATGATCATCTGAAATGTTCACCCTATTAAGGACAATTTTAGAATGGCTGAAATGTGATTTTTTTTCACATTTTTTTTCAATTTTAATTTTTTTTAACCTTAAACTTTATTTTGTTAGTAAAGTTATACTTTAAATGAAACTCTGTGAAATATTATTGATATTCAGTTCAAAGATTCTGTTTTTCATATTTTAGACAGCACTATTTTTCCCCCCTCAATATGTGTAGGATTCTTTTATTTGTACTTTAGCCAAGTATTTTTCATAGGTCACAGAGCTATTTTCACAGTTATCTTCATACCCCTTCAAGAGGGAAAAAATACTGCTCTATCTTTTTTTACAAGCATGAATTTGACAGATTTTGTCAGTAGAGACAAAGTTAATTTCTTCTGGAAGTAAATAAGAAATGCTGGCCAGCTGGAAAGTGACTTATTCTTCACCAGGAAATGATATTATTATTTGTAGGCTTCTCCAATGTCATGAAATAGCAGTCATATTTTTAAATCTATATACTACCTATCTGAAAACAACTCTTTTTTCCTTTTTTATCTGAAGATGTTAGCAGGGAATTAATTAATTTTCACCTAGATGGAGTTTATCAGTGCACAGTATCCTTGTTCTGAGAAATTAGTTTGGCTCCACAGGGGAAAAAATGAGCTCTTTAGAAAAGCTTTTGGTCAAGACCAAAAAGATAGAAGTTTAAGGCCTGCACTACCCCATTTGATTAAAATCAAAACAAAACAAATCCTATTTGTTTTTCTCTAAGAGCTGATCTATTCCTTTTCTAAGAACTATATTCTCAAAAACCCATTTTATGGGGAGTGCATTCCTTATTTGGGGTTTTATCTTCTTACATTTGAAATGAAGTGAAACAAGGTGGCTGAAATAAAAATAAAACTTCTGATTTATGGTCCCTGTCAGATTTAGCCAGAGCATCTGAAGAGGTCACCTTCCAAGGTGCCTGCCAAGCCACTCCAACTGTGCTCGCCACCCCAGATCAGTAAACATGGAGACACCAGGTGCAGGGATTAACACTTGCAAACTGGGGGAAAAAAAATAGAATTATTCTGACTTTCGTTTGTATTTATTTTGATGGTGGGAAGGACAAGCACAAGTGTAAGAGACTTCACTTTATTTCCTTGCATTTCATTTTTCTGTTCTCTTCCTCTCCTTAATTTTATTCCTCTTTTTCTTGAAGGAAATCTCAGATCCCACTAAAAAACCCCAGATTTAGCTGTTTTCACATTAGTAAAATCAAGGCTGAGAGGCTGAACTGTAAAAATAAGGTTTTTTTAAGTTTTAATAAGGTTTTTTTAAACAATTTTACATTTTAAACTGTAAAATTAAGGCTGTAACCTGAGAGGTGTGAAAAACCCAAGTTGATGGGGAGTTGGTTAAGGATAGAGCATCATGAAAAGAAGGAACTCTGAAGGTGACCAACTCTCCCTGACTTGAGACTTGGAGTTTGAGTCCTAAGTGAAGAATCCTTCAAGGGTGATTCAGAGCTTATTTTTCAATGCTGGCTGTATTAAAAGCTTAGCATCCCAACCTAGACACAAAACTATATTTGCATAAAACAAGAATATCCACTCTTCCTTCTTGCTATTCTGTCTCCATGATTAGAACAACTGGCAGATGAAATAACCATAAAGCTGCTTCTTCTATCATATGTATGTCTAAGGTGCAATTATCCCCCCCCAACCTTTTTCTTTTTCCACTGATGGACTCTACAGCTAAAAGATATTTCCATTTCTGCAAAGCAGTTTTCTTTGAGGTGCTATATATGCGTAGATAAAAAATATGCTTTGCATCTCTATGCATAAAGCAAGATATTTCTGTTGAACAGCTCTCTCACCACCAAGCATCATTAGCATGGAGATAATGTGGATGGCAACATCATTTAAAGACAAATTTTACCTGTCATATTTTGGAAAAGCTAACATTGCTTTTGCTAAAGAACACATGAAATGATAAGCAATAGCTTGGGACTGATTTGTGCAGTAAAAAGAGCTACAAAATCTAACAAGCTCTTTGTAAGCAAAGGAAATAACAAGGAGCAAGAGCTGGTCACCATTTGTCATGAAGATCTCAAAGGAGCTATTTTTTTCTTCTATAAAATGGTTTGTGGATTGAGCAGAAACTGGAAACATCATCTTTAGACTTTGGTAAGATTTCTGCCACAGGCTTAGAGGTGATTTTCCCCCCCAATAAAAAAGCTTCACGAGTGAAACTACCCCAGAGTGGTGCAAAAACAATCAGCAAGCTGTACTCAGATTGCCAGTGGTTCACAGTCCAAAGGGAGGGGAGTGCTGGGCAGGATCCAACAGGAGTGGAGCTATTCAATCCTCGTGTTAATGACCCAGATGATGACATGGAAAGTGTACTTATTAAATCTGCAGGTGACAACAAGCTTCAAGAAGCTCAGGAACGAGCCTGGAATTGCGAATTACGCCGAGACACGGGAGGGAACGGCTGGCAAAAGCCCATAAAATTCAGGAGGGACTGGTGCAAAGTGGAGCACTTCACAGGCATAATCAGCTGTAAAATATCAGAATGGGGAGCAGCTGCCCGAGCAGCCGGGATGCAGAAGAGTGGTTGGAAGTTAGAGTGGGTCACAAGTGAACACTGTCATGCTCCTCCAACCCCCTCCCTCCAGCGTGACTGAAAAAGCTGTAGGATAACCTTCAAAAATCAGATGCCTTTATCCTTTCCATTTAATCAGCACTGGGGAGGCCTCTCCTAAACAACAGATCCCAGAGAGAGATGGCCAAAAGCCAGAGGACAGGAGGGAGAGTGATCACAGAGCTGAAAAGATATGGTATTTTAGGAAAGGCTGAAAAAAAGGAAACCATTCAGCCAAAAGAGGAAAAGACTGGAAGTGAAACTGCTCCCAGTCTTCAAGTCAATACTGTGCTACTGAAAAGAGGAAAGAAATATCCATAGAGGACAGGGTAAGAACTGCCAGCCTAAATGTTCTAAAAATTGAGGTTAGATTTCAGGATAAAACTAGAATCAGTGCAATAAATTTCACAGAGTCATAGAACTACTGGCTTAAAAGGGTCTCTACAGGTCACTCAGTTTAATCTGCTGCTTGATGAAGGGTTGTTGCCACCATTAACTTGCCTGGAGAAGATGTGGAGTGGTTAGAACTGTCCTGGTTTTACTGGGACAGAATCCTAGGCCAGCCATGTCCTTCAGGTGTTAGCAATGCTGAATCAGCCAGCTCAGCCTGCCTCAGGTGCAGACAATTCACATCCCACCCAGACACCTCACACCCAGTATAAATAAGGAAATTTAGGGGGGAGTGGGTCTTTCAGCTGGGCTCCTGCTCTTCCTTAGGCTTCATCTGATCCTGCTTCTGAGCCTGTGACCACTCTGCATTTGCTGGGCTGAGTATAACTTTGTTTACTTTCTATTGGTGCTCATTTTGCTGCTAAATCTGGTTTTGTTTCAACTTGTCTGTTTTTCCCCATCTCCCTCTTCTCCCTCAGCATGTGCTAGAGCAACTGTTGTAGCCTAGCCCTGGGCACAGGCTAAATGTAGATGATAACATAAGGAGCTTCAGAAGAAAAAGAAAGCAGAGAGATTGAGCCCAGGAATAGATACCTCAGTATTTCAGGGAGATCAAAATGTGTAATGAACTGGAAGGTTAGCAGTGCAACATCTGAGATCAGCAGGCAGTTCTGGAGAGAATTAATGTTGTAATGAGCTCTCTCATGAAGGGGAACATTTGAACAGTAAATCACCCATGCAAAGGTTAGAGGCCTCCGTGGGCAGGAGGTTCATGAAAAACACTATTGATGAACTCTACACACAGAGGTAAAAATGAGTATACTTGAGAATTACTGGCTTAAAGGTCCTAAGGAAGGCCAGAGGTATAAATGGGCTGGAAAATGTAATTCCAGGGACTTTAAGTTTTAATACAAAAAGAAGAGAAGTTGATATGTCATTTCAGTATCAAGTTCCACGAGCAGAGGCAGTAGAAATACTCTTCTTCTCTCAAGATTTGAAGGTTGGACTTGATGATCCTAGAGGTCCTTTCCAACCAGAATGATTCTGTGATTTATTCAGAGCTGTTCTTTATATTTCCTGAAGAAAAATAGTTGAGGTTGGAAGGTGCCACTGGAAACTGGGGCAACCAAGCAAGCCCAGCCCCCTGCCCAAAGTAGAGTCAGTTGGGATGGATTGCTCAGAGTTGCATTCCAGAGTTTTGAACACTCCAAGGACAAAACAAAGACTCTTTAAACTCTCTGGGCAACCTTTGCCAGCACTTGGCTTTCCTCACAGAAACCTGTGTCCTCCCTCAGGATCTCAGGCAGGGTCTCTGAGGTACCAGAATGGTTGTTTCAGTGGATGCTTATACCCCACTGCCCACCAAAATCTCTGCTGAGTGCACAGTGACCACAGAAGACTTTTTGGTCTTTTCTGTGCCCCCTTCTGCACCAACACCTATGGGGTCCTCTTTCTAGTGTTGGAAAGGTGTTTGACACACCTTGAGCAAGAAGCAGCTGTGGAAAACCAAGTTCAAAGCACTCTCAGATCAAGTGTTGGTCAGAGATCAGTCCCAGTTAGTAGAGCTTGTTGGAAATGGAGGCCACTTATAGCTACCCTTTCCCAATCTCAATTCCCCTGGACTTCAGAGTCCTCTGAGAGACCTAGAAAGTCTCAGGAGATCTCAAAGCACATCAACTGATGCCCAAACTCTTGCATCTGCTGGCTGTCTCTGTTAGCTGCTTGGAAAATGAAATGCTAAAAAATTCACAGTACGTGTCAATTTGGAGAATTTACTTTTAAAGAAACCTTCTTTAGGATTTAAAGTTTGCTTTTCACTTGCAGTTCTTTGGTTTGGCAGCTGCTGCTGGTTTTTATTTGGCAGTCTTGCTAACCTAGCACCTCCAGCAGGTTGGGGAATCTGTTTACTACTGGGTCACTTCAGATTGTGGTAAGATCAGCCACAGCTTTCTGGTTTGAATAAAAGCCAGAACCACTACTGGACCATAGCAAAGGCTGTAGGAGCTAACAGTAGTTTTAACATCTACTAGAAACAATTGCTACAAAAGATTATTAGACCTGTTCATGTTAAATCATCTCTTTGTATGGCTATTGTCTGCTCAGAATATCAAGAGAGCACACTTGGATGTTTTGCACCAGAGTGAAAAGAGAAGAGAATATTCTGTGTCTTGTCCTGTAGCAGTTTTTACATCTAATAGTATTGTTGGAGAAGTAAATTAGGTCTCCAGGGGGTCCTAATCACTAGGCTACAGACTTCTGCTCCCATTTGTGCTCTGCTGGGTTTCATGAAACTCAAATTATTTTGCTATCTAGGAGATTACTTTCCTCGGAAAAGGAGTGAGTAAAGAATGACAAATATGCACCATTTCTCTCCTCCTCCTCCTCTGATCATCTGGACAGTTTAAGTGGCTTACTCAGAAGTAGGACTGAGTATCTTACAGGTAGAGGTGGATATCAGCCTGCACTCTCCCACCTCATGGGAGACTCATTACAGAAGGAAAGCTCAGGGTTGAGAGAGGAGATTGATGATGTATGAAACTTTTGCCTCGTGTGAGGCTTTCTGTGGGAATCTTTAATGGCCCACACTCCTGCAGGAAGGGTCCTGCTGAGGCACAACGAGCTGAACATTAAATATCACAGCCCTACCAGCACAGAGATGTCCTGTGGCATTGAAAAGGACCTTCAAGCTGTTAGAGAACTGCTTGGTAAATGAGTAAATAAAATTCCTGTGGCATTTAGATGCCTCCAGATCTAGAGTAAGACCTTGTGAGGTAAAGTTCAGCATCCCATTGTGTGCAGAATCACTGACTCTTGGGTGCTTTGAATCTCTCAGCTGTTGCACTGGTGGTTTTGGGGCTCTGTGCTATGAAGGGAGGAAGGAAACCATTCCCTCTTCATCTTCCTCAGGCCACCTACGCCTTTGCACACCTATGATGCTCCCAGAGTTCCTATCTGCTGGTCACCAAAGCCAGGCACAGCTTTGCATGTGAGCACTGCAGGTTTTACACACAGAGGTGCAGATGCATTTCGCTGAAATCTTGTTTCTCTGCATGACTAAAGTCTTGCAATTGCTGCACACTTTGTAGTCAAAGCAGTGAACAAGGCTTTGCACCACTGAGATACTGGTGCAAAATGGTGTCCACAGTGGGGCTAGAGGGATTTACACCTGTAACTGGAAAGATTTGGTTGCGAAGGCAAAAAAGAAGTTAAAACCAAAAAATCACCTTGCTGTCCTCCTTTTATAATCACAAAACCAACTTGTTTTTTATGATCTGTCAAAAGGATGAAAAGTGAAACCAAACTGAAACAAAGGCAAGTAGCAAGGGATTAGAAATCAGCATAAGGCAATTAAAGTGGGAAGGGAGACACCCCGAAGTGTGATGGTGCTGAGTTCTTTGGAGCAGTGACTGGTGATGGATTAGCACCAAGTGCCTCAATCCGTCGACGTGTGCTGCAGCTCAGCAAGCACCAAGTGATGCTGGGGAAGGCTGGGAGCAGGACCTAAATGCTGCAATTTGTGACTGTGTGACAGCAAATGAAACTCTGTGAGTGGGCCAGGCTATCAGGAGCAAAACAATAATAGCTTGGTGAGAGTATTAGGCAACCCTGGAGGAGAGGAGATGAAAGATTCAGGCAATAAGGGGAATGTGTGTATTTTAGATGTTAGGCAGCCCTATTCTCCAGGCATTACAAGCAACAAGAACATCTGAAAAGTGCATCTGGGTTGGGCAGAAACATATTCACCCCTGGTAAACACATTTCCCAATAATAATTTGAGAAGAAGGAAAAAAAAAAATAAAAAAATTAATACCTTGGCTAGTAGATTCTTTTCAGATGGCATCTGGCTAGAGGTAAATTGTATTATGAGACCTTTGTCTAGTTTTTATGATTTATGGGTTGGGTTTCATCAGATCTAGGGTATGGTGCTTATTGGGTGCTGCACACTCGGAGGATTTATGTTGCATAGCTAAACATCATGTCTGTATATCTTTTTCCCAGTAATGTCTGATAATACCCAAATGGGCTTTTTATTTTAAACATCTGGACAGCTGTATGGTTTGTGAGAATTAAGGTGCTAAGTGAAGAAAACAGCACAACCATAAAACCTTTCAAATAAACAAAGCTTTCTTTGGAACATTAACTTCTTTAAAGAGAAATCTTCTCTGTTCCTAAAAATGCACTTAGTACTTTATATCTTAATCTCAAGGTAACTCTTTCCTCTTACGAATAATCTCAAGGCATTTAATGGGACCATTACTGTAGAAAACTATGAGAGATTTGCATAAAAAGCACGTAACCAAAAGAGATGCACAAAAAAAAAATGCTCTATTTTTTTTTCTTCTAGCTTTTTGTCTTTGTTTCATAGTAAAAGCAGGAAAATACTGTTCAGCAGGGTGTTCTCAACTAACACTGTCAGAAAAATGGCTAAAGGAGTAATTTAGGAAAAATTATCTGCATGCTAATAATTGAGTTTCTATTTGTTGACATTGAAATCCAAAAAATAAGGAGAGAGAAATCAGTTTATTCAGTTCTTTGGTGGAGTCTGTGTGTGTCCATGTGTATGTCAGTGCATTTCTGTTGTCTGTATAGCTCAAAATAGTACATACAACTGTTCTCCCATGTGGAAATAAATACATCACTACTCATGTTGTATAAAGAAATACATAAGAATGATTCTATTGATATTATAAAATAATGATTTATTTTTCTGAGGATTTAATTCTGGTTTTAACTGAAGCTGAAATATCACAACCAATATTTTTGTCTTGAGAGATTCTCATGCATTTAAGTCTATAAAATGCAGTGGAGCAGGATGGACAAGGAAAGCTTGTTTGGATAACCATGGTTTTTGAGACTTAACTCTGGGTGGAAAGGATCTTATAAATGCTTCTAAATACTGAAAGGGTGGGTGTCAGGAGGGTGGGATCCCAGTGACAAGACACAAAGATAAGAAATTCCCTTTAAACATCTGGAGGAACATCTTTGCACTGCAACAGGCTGCCCAGAGGGGTGGTGGAGTCTCTCTTTTGAATGTCTCTCATCTCTGGAGACATTCAAAATCCTTCTGGATTTGATCCTGCTTTGGCCAGATGATCTCTAGAAGTCCCTTCCAATCCCTCCCATTCTGTGATTCTGTGCTCTGATTTTTGGCTGAATTTTATTGTGCTTGTTTTGTTGTGTTTTGTTTTGTTTTTTAAGCAAGACTCATCATTTGGTGAATTTTAAAGCATCATTTTGCTGCAGGATAAACTAGATGGCCTTGGCCAGACTGACTCAGTGAGATTCTGACAAGCAGTGATTTTCACAAAATTGGATCAGTACTGAGCCAGAGCTTAGAAAAGGAAGAAACAAGGGCAAATCCTAGTTTTCCTGTGTACTATTGAACTTCCCCCTGTATATGAGAGTTAATGAATAGTGCTGCTACCTTATGAATGATCTCAGGCTACTAATTACCATTATTTCTGTGAATTAACCAGGGACAGTCCAGTGAAGGGCAACTAAGATGATCAGAGGCCTACAGCACATTACATACAGGACAAATATTCATCATAAAGCTTGGAGACAACCATGGTAACACTCAGTCCTAATTGAGCAGGGCGTGTTGGGCCACCCTGCTCATCTTCTGTGCAGCTTTTTTGCTTTGATGCCCAGCTGCTGAGAGGAGAGATGAGACTAGATGGAGGAGAAAGCAGAGCCACAGTGCCACTGTACTGATGTGTAGGCTGTGACCCACTTTGAGCCCTGATGGCAAATGCAAAGTAGCATTAGAAAGTAAAATCCTGAAAATAAAGACCTTTATTTTTTTTTTTTTTTATCCTCAAGATCATCCTCCATGTTTGCAAGTGGAAGAAGAAAAGGCTCTGGGGATTTTCTATAGCAGCCTTTCAGTATCTGGAGGGGACCTCCAAGAAAGGCTTTTACAAAGACATGTAGTGGCAGGATGAGGGGGAATAGTTTAAACTAGAGCAGGGTAGATTCTGGTTGGACATTAGAGTGAGGTTCTTTAATCTGGGGGTGATAATCCCTGGAATGGGCTGCCCAGAGAGGTGGTGGAGACCCCATCCCTGGAGACATCCCAGGCCTGAGGAGGCTCTGAGCATCCTAAGCTGGTTGGAGATGTCCCTGCTCAGTGCAGGGGGTTGGATTGGATGCCCTTTGGATGTCCCTTCCAATCCATTTTATGCTTTATCCAGAGCCTAAAATCTGTTGCAATTTATAAAGACTGACAGACAATAAGTTCCTTTGTGTTTGAGCTTTTGAGACAGTCTCATTCCAAGCATCTATTAATGAAAAGGGGAAGAAAATGAACTATCTGGATTGCTGATCTTTATCTAGAAAATAGAGATTTTTAATAAGAAAGGCTCTTCAGACTTTAATTTTACTCCCCTTTTTACAGCAATACAAATACCTGCTCTAATGGCATTTTATTTTATTTTTTTTTCTAAAGCTGGTGCTGAAAATCCTCCTTATAGGTTGTAAGGCTAAATATTTGCTAAGTGATGCTGAGGAAGACAAGAGACTACATGACTGTGTACACACTTTCAGTCCTGACCTTTAAATCCTCAATACAGCCTTTTGTGTTTTCCCCAAGGAAATGGTCAAGGCCACAGCAAGCAAAAGAAATCTGGATGCATTTCCCTGTGTTTTCTGCAGTGCATTAAAGGTTTGTGATGCATGTGCTTGTAAGAAAGGGCTGAGCACAGTGCCTCTTGCTGTTCAAACAGCCCAAAATATCCAGGTATGGAATGGACACAGCAGCTCCAGTGGTCCCACAGCAGGACACAGCTCAGTTGGGGGAGCTGTGGGGGGAAAACAGGCTCCAGAAAGGGTGGAACAGCAGAGGAGGAGGAAGGAACTGGGGTTGTTCTGGGAATCAAAGACCTCTTTCAACATGACCCTGCTGCTGACTGCCAACAGGTTGCTGTTCCCTGCAATGACTGTCAGATCTTGGTTGTTTTAGAGGGCAAGAGTAGGAAAACATGGTCCCCAACACCCAGCTTTTGCACTCGGAAAATGTGCACATATTGTTAAGGAGGTTGATTAACAGTGACCTTGTCAGGGTTGTTTCCTCTGCTTCTGTTGCTAATGCAAAATAGAAACAAAATCTGGAGCAGGGGTGGAAATCTATTTATTTTGAGGGGTGTTTGTTTAGCTTTAGTTTGGATTTTTTGCTTGATTTTGTTTTGGGGATGTTTGGGGTTTTTTTTTCTCCCCAGGGGCTGTTTTGATAAGGATTCAGTGTGAAAGTTGTAATGTTTTTTGAAGTCTAGCACAGAACTGCCTCTATTTATCAAAGTGGAGTCTTCCATGACATAAATCAAAGATGACAGGGAGGATGCACCCTTTCCTTTTGGGATTTGGATTTGATCAATAATAGCGTGGCAGCAGCAGTGTCACACCACAAACTTCTGCTCTGAGAAATAAAGTTTGTTAAAAATCAGAAGAAACCAGTACAAAGTTACCTCTGCTCCACCTCAAGTGTCCTCACAACAGATGAGGCAGCTACAACCTTGTCATTTCTGGGAAAGAGGAAAGAAAATAAAGAGAATTATCACATTGGCTTCCTGTTTTTTAGGTTTTTATGCTAAAGAAATTAGCTGCTTCTCATTTTGAGTGGTTCCAGTTCTCACTGGTGTTTATCCTTGGTATGTTGACAGCCCCAGGGAGTATTTCAGTAATTAGATGTGTTGTAGCTTTTCATTCTTCATTTTGGTGCAGGTCTTTTGAGTTGTGTAGGTTGGAGGTTCGTGTCAGTGTCTGAACAGCATTTTCTGTCTGCTTTTTAACATAAAAACATTTTTAATTTAAAAAATGATGAAATTGGTAATATTACTCTGTATGTTGTCACATGCAAATGAAGCATCTAATAGGAGGAGGAAATGGGCATATGCAGATAAAATCTTTCCCTCTTCATACCCCTTATCAGCCTGAAGTTAATTTTCACAATCATAGAACTGCAAAATGATTGGAGTTGGAAGGACCCTTTGGAGGTCACCTTGTCCAACATCCCTGCTCAACCTAAAGCCAGATGCCCAGCACTGTTTCTGGGTTATTTTCAACAGTCTCTAAGGAGACCAGAACTAAAGTGTTAAAAAAGTAAGTTTAGTTGTCAAAACTTTTATAACACTTAAGTGTCAACATTTAAATGCTTAGGGTTTAAAAATGCTCTCCACAAGTACTTCTCCCTGAATACATTTGGCTTTTTTTAATGACTATATTAAGGCCCAGATTTTATAATCTTATGGCTTATTATTTTATTATAATAATTATTATTTTACCAGATCT
>JAOEGS010011264.1:21915-35658 GCA_025447755.1 Corythornis vintsioides | reverse complement strand
TGATGACTCGCTGGTAGGTAGCAAAGCAGAATGTGGGATTACGGGGGGGTGGTTGGGTGTTGGGGGGGGGGTGGTGTGTCCGTGTTCTGTGTGTGTGTGTGGAGAGAGAGAATTTAACTATTTTATACACTTGGTGAAAGAAAATTTATTTTACAGGAATTAGATACGAATCAACTTGATACTGAATAATCAGTAGCAGACTAGCAGAGATTTTATAGATTATCCTTCCTGCAATCAAAAGCTTTTTCATTGATGGAACACTTTGCTACAGTTATAGTGACATGATTTCAAAAACTGTATTACTTAGAATGGAATAACAAAGACCATTATAGATTGGGAAGATAACAGGATACAGTATTTCCCCCAAGTCTTTCTTCTAGGCCTTAGTACTAATGCTAACATTTGTTACAGGAAGAAAAAAAAAAAACAAAAAACAAACTTATCGACAATGGAGGCACCATCACTTTATTTTATTTTTTCCATTATAATTGTGTAAACACATATGAGTAATTCATCGCTCTAAAAGATTATATTTCTTACAGAGAATGACAGGTTTGTATCCAGAGCAATACAGAAAGGAAAATCTCTTTTTAGGAGGATGCTGTTCAGTGAGCAATAGTAATTAAACTTTGGAACAACAATGTTGAATCCCAGAGATGATTCCAAGCTTTCTACAAGCCTTTTGAGGTAGCTGGTGAGAAAAAGCAAACAGAACATGTCTTCATGGCAGCTGTTGAAATTGACAAAGCAGAAGAGCAGCTACAGGGCAGAAAAGGCTGGATAAGCAGCTGAAAGGATACCCTGAAAGTCCTGGTAGAGCCACTGGCAACCATGAAGAACTATCAATGGATAGATGTTTTTGGGGGGGGGGGGGTTGGACCTGGCTGAAGCATAAAATAACTCATTGCTAGCTCACATGGTCCAGGTTCAGCCACCCAACCCAAAAATCAAGTATATGACAAGACAGTTCATCATGAACACAAGCCTCACAGTAACATGAAGCTTACACACAGGCATTTTTCTGAGTCCATTACTGCCTCACAAGCATTAGAGCTATTGCTCTATCTCTCTATTTCCAACTCAAATCTTAGGAATATAAATATGTTTACTAATAATGTCAATTGAATTTTTATTTTAGAGGTGGGAGGTTGGTTTCAAAGTGATGTGAATGGTGTTTCCCCCCCATTTCCATGGTAACTGCAATCTTTACAGATAAGTTACAATGGAGAAACATGACAGATGGGATGAGCAACACATATTTCTGAAAGGTGTGTTATTATGTTCACATAAGGTTAATTGCTAATCACTTAAAGACTGCTAATTTCTTTACATCTTACTTACTTACTAAACCACATCTCATTGACTTAATCAAACACACCCAGAATACAGCAGAAGATGAGGCAGTGCAGTTTGTTTCTGAAGCGCTGTATTTAATCACATATTGAAGGGAATCTCCCCACAAGCTGGAATTGCTCCAACGTGCTCAAGGTAGAAAAACAACTGGTTGCAATAGCCTTTTTTATTTTTCCTTTTTTTTTTTTTTTGTGTGTGTTTGTGTGTGTGTGTGTGTGTATGTATGTGTGGGTTTTTTTTGTTTTGTGGGTTTTTTTTCCCCTTTTAACTGCTGGTAGCAGTAGGTGGGAGTTAAGCAAGAACATTATCTCCAGCTTCACCCTACTTGCTTGAGTCTTTGGGTGGAAAACTACTAGATATTTCCAGAAAGAGGAACAAAGGAACAATAAAGAGAATTTCGCCAAGATAGGTTTGGCTTAGCAACAAATAATTGACAGTCAGTCACTTTATACTATAAAAGCCCGGTCCCATTTTTTAATGAGAGTGATTTTAAACACACAGACAATTCCCTGCCAGAGTATGTTCACATATTCCTCACGAGGTGGGGGTGCCCCTCAAGGCCGAGCAAAAGAGAGCTATTCACAGTCACCGACATGGGTTAGCAACACCAACCTCTATAAAATGGCTAATCACGCTAGCTATGGATTACTGACAGTAAATGGTAATTATAATCAACAGTATAACCGAGCTATAGCTTTTAAACTATGTAGGAGATATTCCGATTAATGTATTTTAGACTACTTGCACCATTATCAACTATAATAAAGTTTTTACTTTGTTCATGTATATATACACAGACATCCTTTACCCCTGTGGACAGGGCACCACAACAACCCCATACCTTAGGTAGCCTCAAGCCTTGGCTCTGATACTGTCTCCACCTCTTAAATAAATTAATAATTATACAAGTATTAATTGCACTTTCCAAGGCAACAGACCTGTACTCGTGGAGGAGCTGCACGCTGAGATCTATATTGCACCGGCCTCTTCACGGCTCCCTTGCTGCCCGGCCACCACCAAGACGAAGTGGCCCTTGTACCCCGTGCGGGGTGAGGAGCACAAGGGGCTTGCCAACGGCCACAGCCCGTTTCCCTTCTTCGGTCTCGCCCGGCTCGGCCCCGTGGTGCCGCCGCCGGGCCGCTCCGCCGGACGCCAGCAGCATCGCCATAGCGACGGGGGCGGGCGGCGCCGAGGGCCGGCCTCCTGCCCCGCTGCCTTCCCCAGACCCGATGGGGCCAGGTTCCTGCGGTCGCGCCGGGTATGCTACGTTGTCGCCCTCCACCTGTGTGAATGAAGCGCAAACCCGGTTAGTCCCTTCATGGCAGTCGCCCGCAGGCCGGGCGAGCTTAAAGGCCGATTTGGGCCACGAGAACGGTGGAAGCTGCGAGCAATCAGCACAGCTCAAGGTGTTCGGCATTAACCGGTCCTCCAGCTTCATGGAAAGTGTTTCTTGAAGCTCAATGAGCTCCACATGGCCTTATCTCAAATGGAAGCATCTCTCAAAGATCACCGAGTGTCTGAAGTTGGCAAGCAAAGAATCAGTGACAATATTGCGCTAATACATAAAAGGAAGGTCTGTGGACAGCCTCTTAGATTATAGATTAGGACTTTCAGGGAGCAGGCTTTCTTCTTCCAGGACCTCTGATCTTCAACACCCTCCAGGACTTTTGGGCAATAGCAAAAAGCAAGTAGAAAAGACTTAATCTCTAAGCAAGTGAAATAAACGTGAAGGCTTTTGGTTTGTGGCCATTTTTGTCACTATCCATTGATGAGAGCCTGCTGCTTAACTTACTATAACAAAGGAACTGTTCTTCTAAGGGATGGATAAGTTTTTGATAAATGCAAATTACAATAAATTATAAGAGAAACCATAATTGGGAGGCTAAAGAATACAAATATTTTTCAGCAGCCTTTTTTATACTGTCAGAATCTTGACACCAGCAGAAGAGGTCATTTTTAAGCACATATTTGACCTAGTTTTTATTGCTAAAACTGGTTGGAAAACTGGGATGTCAAAATCAATTGTTATGATCTATTTTGGAAGGATCAAGTGGACAGAAAGCACTTCAAAAACGGCATTACCTGTTTCTGAGTTGATGGCAATCGGAAGCAAATGATCTTGAATGTTTATGGGTCAATGTTCTAAAGGATAAGTCAGAAGTTGACAGGGTACTTAGCTGATATCAAATCACACTAGAGAACAGCATGACCTATGCCTTACTCGCCTACAGCATATAGGGGAAACTGCTGTACAGCAATGAATTTCAATCTGAGTGACATATGCTGGAGGTCTCATGCTGCCAGTGTTAAAATGTACTTGGAATTTCAAAATATTTTAAATGTCAATTTCCTAACTGAAAAAGTGTTGTGACCAACATGGGGGAATTCTATATTAGGCCTTATCTTGTCAGATGAAAAGGAATTAATTGATCACAGAACAAAAAAATTAACCATAGTCTTGGTATAATTGATAATTATTTGATTGCATTTGTTACGTGCAGACCAATAATATATAGTCCATACCAATAATATATATACTTAATGCTGATTTTATATAGGAGAATCCTATTTTAAGGTAAATCTCTGGGGAGAAAGAATTTAATCTGAAATGGGAGAATGATAATTGGAAACTATTTAAGGATGTTAGCACAGACACAGAGCCGTAATCCCACAACTAAGGAATATATTTGCTGAAATGCCTGGGTGATTTACAAGGAAAACATCTATGAAGCAGAAGAAGGAATGTAGTGTTATACACTGGAACACAGGAAGCTAGGAATTGTAGAAAATTCTATGGGAAGTAAAAGGTTATAAGGGAAATATACACATGGTCAATAGAGTTCAAATGAAGAAAATTTGAGGGTTTATTTTCACATATGGAATATAGAAAATAATATGAATAGTAATAAGACCCTATTAAGGGATGAAGATGCCAGTTTTAACCATAATTAGTGACAAAATTGGAATGTTAAAGCACATATATATTTCTTCTGTTCATTTGGGAAGCCTGCAGGTGATGTAGTTATGGTCTATGGTATTGAAGAATTGTTTCCTATCCAAATGATAGGGTAGGAGGATTGTTCAACTTCAGTTACTAAAAGAAATCTGGCATTAGGGATTTTGAAAGACCTTGTCAAGAAAGTGTGCTCACTATCAGTGTTCACGTTCAGAAGGTCTCGGAACACAAAGACATATACATAAAAAAGACAAGGCTGGTATTGTTCTAATGTTTTAAAAGGTTAAATGGGGTAGTAGTAGTTAACCAATGTGACACTGGTCACAGGCAAAATATGGAATAGCAAATATAAAACTCAACAAATAATTTAAAATAAGACAGATAATTGCAATTAACACAGTTTTCTGCTAAAAAAAAACCCCAACAAATAAACCAAACATAAAATATACCCTGGCATAAAAATAGAACCTGGAAAACACTTTGTTTTCAATCAAAAACACTGTTTGCAGCAGGTTTCACATATTGAGGTAATTTAATTAGACTTTGGTAAAGCACTTGACTTATTGTAATAATACTTTTTGGATGAGGTACTTTAGTGACATAATTATTTGTATCCTGTACGTAAAGTTACAAGGAAAACTTGTAAAGATTGAAAAGATAAAAAAGAAGATTTATAATTACTGATAATATTCTGGAATAATATCTGAAATATTTCACAAGCGGCCATTTTACACCATAGTATATCCTTCATGTTAAGCATACATAATTCATGTGACTTAAAACCAAAGTAATTTTTTTTTTTTTTTTTAATGCAGATATGTTCAAAGGATCCTGCACACAATATAACATGTAACTTAGAGAAGACACTTTAGGAAAAAGTCAAAGGCAGCCTATATCTATGCAGCAACATGAAGAGGCAGTAGTCTTTCTGTGGCTAACAGTGAAACCAACTCCTGCTACAATGTTGTGTTGTAGCACCAATATAATTGGTCCAGAAATGATTGGTCTGCAAGTCATGAAGAGAGAGGGTGTCTGCCCATCCAAAATAAATAAATAAATAAATAAAGGTCAATTCCTAATACTTTTTATTCATACCATTGGGGTAGGATTACCTTCAACTCTGTTGTTGAGCTATAGAAAAAGATGTGGACAGGCTGGAGAGGCTCCAGAGAAGGGCCACAAAGATCATGCAAGGACTGGGAAGCTGCCATATAGAGAAAGGCTGAGAGAACTGGGTTTGTTCAGCCTTGAGAAGGCTTAGGGGAGACCTTACCACCATGTTCCAGTATGGCTGGGAAGGGTGGCTGTCAAGGAGATGGACAGTTCCTCTTTACAAAGAATCATATGGAGAAGATGAGGAGTAATGGGGGAGATTCTGATTGGACACAAGCAGAAAATTTATCATAATGAGAACAATCAGCCAATGGAAGTAGTGGATTCCACAGTAGAAGACACTTTTAAGATTCATCTGTAAAGAGTGCTCTGCCATCTTGTCTAAACTGTTTTTGCCAAGAAAGGTTGGACCAGATGACCCTTAAGGTCCCTTCCAACCGGGTATTCAATGATTCTATAATTTCAGAAGCAGAAGGATTTGCCTCTGATTTTTCTTTAATGGCAAATACATATTTAGATCTGAATAAGTATTATCATACTGACTAAAGATTTCCACTGTTATTCTAATGTGGCACTTGCATCCTGTTTAACCGACATCAGGAATGTCTCTACATCATACATCTCTTTTTTTAGCCTTCTGTTTGAGTGATGAGAGGGAGACAGCAGTGCTGATAAAGATCAAACAAACTTACAGTGTAAAAATTACTGTAAGGATCTCTAGTCTTGCTATGCATTATATACATATTATGCATCAATATAGTAGATCATTGTCAAGTTCCATTGCTGGCATAATAAGCTCAGGAAAGAGCCAAATATTTGACAGGGAAATCAAGTCCCCAAAACCATTGCTTCATGGTTTTTGTCATGTTTCATCTTGCTGTAGCTTGCAGATGGTATTTAGACAGAAGTGTTCCACAGTAGCATCAGAGAAAAAAAGATTAGACACCATAAACTTTTGTTTTATCGGGATTTCTGTTTTCCTTTGTTTATGTCAGTTCATATGCTGTAATGGCAAACTAAGCAAAACTGGACTGTGCTAACAGTTCTCTAACATGCTGGTGAGCATTTATTTTTGTAAGTTATTCCATTCACTTCAATCAGAAGAACTCATATGACTGAAAACTTGCTAACATAAGTAGAAACCCTTCCCATCTTAGCTCTAAACAAATTGGTCTAAGTCTTAATATAGATAAAAGGCGGATAAATATAATTATGGCTCATTAAAACAAGCTGTGGTTATTTCAATAACAATCTAGTCTGAGTGTTTATAATAAACTGTGGAACATGCCTTACTAGAAATAGGTACTACTGAAGAAGATATGCCACCAAAAAAAAAAAAAAAAAGTGTGTGATTTGTTGGTTTCTTTTTTCATTGTTAAAAAGAGGGTAGAAACATTCTTTTGTAGTTCTGAAAGGTCTGCACTTCAATTTTATGGCCACTACAGATAATACCTGGATTCATAGCATCCTAAGACATCTCAGAAGCATATAAAGCAGTACTTCTTTAACCTGGGACACATGTAGAGGATAAACAATGGTGGCATTGTACAAAGGTTTTATTGGTGTTTGCCATTACCTAATAAATTTACTCATGAGCAATGGTGTCACAAGTAACACTGCATTCCAAAATTTATGCTGTTAAGTCTTTTATATCACACCTTGGTAGGCCCTATATTCTACATGCATTACAGAGAGAAATGCTTCAGTGAGAACTTCACATGTTTACTTCAGCTCTTTTTCCCACTCCCTCTCTTTACAAAAAACTGAAATTGATCCCACTAATATCTTCTCCTGATTCTGTACTAATGTGTACTTATTTCAGATTCTAGTGCTTATAGATTTATAGGTATACAACAGATAGATTTTCACCTACTCAATCATTTGTAAGTTTATCAACGTATTTGTTTTGTCTTCTTTTGAAAGCTGTCTAGAAAGATTTATATAAAAAGTTAATCAAACTACATCACTGGCTTGGCTCGTCAGCACAACTTTTTCATCACCATAACAATATCTCTATGACATCTAGCTTATCATCATGAATTATGGGGGAAAGGATAAACAACCCATTAAGAAATTAAAGGCCCACAAAGGTGCAGTTTGATAAAGGATAAAAAAAACCCCACGGGGGTATGAATAATAAGATCTCTCTCCCCTGAAGAGTGATTGTTATCTTTCTTTCATGAGCGTCAAAGACCTGGAGCTTCTCATGGCCTCAGGCAAATGAGTTTGAAGGTCTCCTTCGTGATTGAATGGAAAATAGTAATCAGAATTAGGTTATGGATGTTTATCCTATAGAGCATTAAAAAAAAAAAATGTTTGGTGTGTAGAACTGGTATTAGTAACTGATGGCAACAGCCACTGTAATTACAGTTAGAAAACTTTATGTTGTGTATTCAGGGTATCATTGTCTGTTTAATTCTGGTTTATGTTGGGACAAGCTTTGTTGCATGGAGAACTGTGCTAAATAGCTCTAAAACTTTAATTTGTATAATTTTCATTCTGTAATAAAGAGAAACCTGTGTAAACGAACAGTGACTTACAGACAAAGATATTTTTACAACCCCAGGAGAAATCAGTTATTCTTAAACAAGTTCTCATTTCCTGAGACAAAATATATAGCCTATATCCCCACTGTATTGTAATTAATTATGCCTTTCTTTATAATTAGAGAAGGCAGTAGTATTTACAGTCTTTCTGATTCCTCTGGGTGAATTTCATGATTCTGTACATCATATGACTTGTGGCTGAACAAGAATCTAAATAAATCAAAAGAAGTGTAATCAAAATTAATGACTTAAGTGATGACAATAGAATTATACCGTACAGTTCTCTTCCTTGTCTGATTGATTATGCTTAAACTGGTGAAAAAATCATTTGAGATAATCAGAAAGGCTGCCAGAGAAGGTGCTCATATTCAGTTCTACTGAAGGATAATTTTTTTTCCCACTAACTTGAAACTCTAAAGTTTTGAAGTTGATCCCTGAAAATTGTTTATTCTTAATTGTTATTAAATTCTTCTTCTATTTTCCAGTTCTGATCACACTTGTTGATTGCCTCTCACAGATACAGACCAGTAACTGCATATCGTTTACAGATAAAATCACACGATGAAGCCTAGCCCAGAGACCTCTGTGCACTGCTGAAGTATAAATGATAAATAACAATATGTTAACTATGTAGGTGTCTTCCGAGGTCAGAAGATTGGAAATTCTCTTTCTAGCTGACTTCTGGAACACTGTCAGGGACAGTCAGCATTGCCTGTGATTTGTATAATGTATTCAGGTGGGAGAGTACCCAGTGGAGGCTCACCTCTATTTTGGTAATGCTTACCCATTGAGGTTTACAACTTAAAGCAGCAGGAGTGAAAAAGGCATGGAAAAGTCATGTCTAGGGAAGTAACATTTTGTTGTTACATAGGATCATGTAATGTTTTGTTGTCAGTGAAGTTGTAACAAGTAATGATTTGTTATTAAATTGTATCACAGCAGAGATCATTCCAGTCCTTTGGGTTCTACATGCCTGGAGTTTAATGGATGGGTTTGATCCACCTTGTAAACTCCTCTGTAGCCACAAGGTTAAAAAGTGTTGCTCTTTTTAGGTATAGTAGATGTTTAAATTGAATTTTGGGGGATGAATAGCACATTGTAGACATACAATTCCATATGAAGTAATTGTAAGCACTTACCTCCAAAATGAATTTAAAATTATGCATTGTGATAAAAACATTGCATTATATTAATTTAATTTTGTCTTAGTGTCCTTATCAAATTATTTTATGGGAGTTTCTGATACATTATATCGTTGTCATCAACCAGCTACAGAAGTGACAGAGAAATTCTAATAGAGGCCATTTTAACATTCCCTATCAGTGACATGAATATAGGCTTAATTTATTAATTGTAGCTGATTAGCCACAAGGCAAACATTTAATTAAACCTTGAGAGACAATAACATTCCACATAAATTATCCATTTAAGAGCACATAGGTCTTTATATTTCATTAAAAATTGTTTAACCAATAACCACATATCTTAAGCTCAATCTGTATTTGCACAGATTTGAAGTCAGAAAATCCCCTAGTGCATTGCTGGTTTTTTCAGACATTTATTTCTTGATGCATTTTGATTTGTATTTATTTACCACTTGTTCGTGTTGCTTTCCTGATTAGTGAGCTGCCACTCAAATAATGGATTAACAATTGATTAAAAATGTCCTACCAAATTATTTACTTTTAAAATTATTTCAGAGTAGTTTAAAAGGTATGTTAGATGCTTGTTGGACCCAGAAAAGCCAAAATAAAAACAATGTTATATTACTATATATTGAAGGCTTCTGCTTCAAATTATTTTGGTCCCTATGCAGCTATCTTCTGTTCATATATTACTGAGATATTTTTTTCCTACAAAAACACATGCTTATTTTTTGTTTGCTTGTTTTTCTGAACACTGGCATTATATTAAGTGCATGTTTGAGTATGAAATTCAGATTCAAGCAACAAGTTGACTGCTTAACAAAATACTGTGAGTCTCAATATCCTACAAAATTTTCCCTAAAAATCCCCTTGCTTTCCATGAGTTTGAACAGATTAAGAAGTGGGTACACACCTACAACCCTTCTGGTCAGCTGTAAACTTTGTGGGCAGGTAATTTTTATTCAGTGTTTGTTTTTTTATCCACTATATTTTCTGAACAATGTAGACTGAGGTAAAACCATCTGACAAGTAGGTGAGGGAAAAAAAATCTGATAAAAAGAGAGGTGGTTTTGATAATGTAGTGTATTGATCTTATTTTGTATGATTTTAAGACTTCCAACCCAAACTCAAAGTTGTAAGAATTTGATACTAAATTTTATTTCACTATTCTGTGATACTGTGTAAGGAGCATAGGAAAACATGATGTGAGGTATGCTTGAGATTCCTTTTAAGTATTTATGTAAAAAAATGACACAACTATCAAATACATTTATATGTATTGGACATTACAAATATTTTCTGAAAATAAATCAAAGGAGATTCATTAAAATGTCAGTACCAGCCCACATGCCTGCCTCATTACCTGGCTCTTGTCTGTGTAGACAATATTCTTAGAGCTTGAATCTTTCCTCCCTGTTTTCAAAGTGTTGTTTTTAAGAGTACTGGGAAAACAGCTTCTACTTAATTGTGCAATGAAAGCACTTCTGAAAATCACAAAGCTTTGCAAATAATTATTGCTACTACTAAGACATTAAAACCAGACAAGGTACTCTTGCGTGTAACAGGCTTTTCTTTTTTTTTTTTTTTTTAAATTGCTGAGTTTAAGTATATGAACTGCACCAAGGGAGCCAATATGACTAAACCTCTTAGGTCAGATGGGCCTGTTTGCCTTCAGATTTCGGGACAGGTTCTGACATATTTCCTAAACTTTTTTTTCCCCTTTTTCTGTTTTATTTTTGATTTAGAAAGCAGAGGGGGAAAAAAAAGGGGAAAAAAAGGCAGTTTAAAATCAATTATCAAGCAAAACAAGCAGACAAAAAACTCCACCCAAAACCCAAAAACTGAAATAAAGTAGATTTGCACAACTGTCTGTGAAGTTAAATGTAGGTTACTCCGTTCATGTACAAAGATATTTAGATGGCAAAGGGAAACTAGCTGCTGTGAAGCACATCATGTTCATATATAATTGAAGCACCTGAGAGTAAAATACTGAGGCACAATAGGTGACAACTGATAAAACAAGAGAAATATAAAACAAGATACAAAACTCTGGGGACTATAGAGAATACCTAACACAGGCTGAAGAACCTACAATGAATGTATCTAAATTACCAGATAATACAAAAATAATAACTGAACTGATGAAGCCAGAGAATGCATTGAAGTACTGCCAAGGCACAGCACTTCTCTTGGAATAAGACATTACTGGAATTGGTAACATTTTCCTGATTTTCTTCAATACCATGCCAAGAGAAGGAAGATTTTAAACTTAGAAATCATAGAAATGTCTGGGTTGAAAGGGACCTCCAAAAGTCATCTAGTCCAAACCCCATTCTGAGAGCAGGAACATCAACTAGATTAGGTTGCTCAGAGTCTTGTCGAGCTCCCCTTGAATATCTCCAGGGATAGGGCCTCAACCACCTCCCTGGGCAACCTGTTCCAGTGCTCCACCACTCTCATGGTAAAGAACTTCTTCCTTATTTCTAATCTAAATTCACTCCTTTCTAATTTAAAGCCATTGGCCCTTGTCCTTTCACTACAGGCCTTTGTAAACAGACCCTCTCCAGCCTTTTTAAAAGCTCCCTTCACGTACTGAAAGGTGCTTATTAGGTCTCTTTGGAGCCTTCTCTTCTACAGGCTGAACAATTCCAGCTCCCTAGGTGTTCCAGCCAGTTCTTGTTGCAGGATGTCCAGAACAGGGAAGCAGAAGTGCCACTGGTAACGCTGGAAGAACTGCTTCACTCATTCTTTATGCATGTGCCTCAAAAGAAATCATTTGAGATGGAGGTGACATTTATTGTCCATCTTCTGGGATGTCTAAGCGTAACTCAAGGTAACACCAGTCCAGTCTAGCATAAATTTCTGCTTGCTTAGCTAGTAAAAAGTAACATCTGTTGGAGAGTGAAATTGAAGAAAGTGGCTGGCAAAGACAGTTTAGGACCATAAATCCTGAAAAAGATGTATTGCTTTGAAAATAGATGAACTTGGATCCTTGTGCAGTTACAGTAGGCTTTGACGTAAATGCCTTTGTCTTATGGTGGCCACATTGCCAAAACTATCGAGTTACATTCTTTTCCAAATGAAAACAGCAGTTTTGTATCAGACAGTTTCTTCTGAATTAGGCTTGTTTACTGAAAATGGATGTTCCTGGCATTGATCTTCTGTCAAAAAAAGTTAATGCTATTGTAAACGTAGTATACATCTACATAGCTTTTTTACATCTCGGTTTGCACAGATGTAGAGAATCAAGCAAACTGTCTACCTTGCTCTAGCCTGACCATCATTTTCCCACAAATATACAGGCTTTCTGAATTTTAAATCTCTCAACCTGAGAGTATTCTAAGTATCCTTTTCTTGGGACTTGACTGTAAATTCAAAACCTTTATAACAGTTTGCTACTTTTATGTCATAACAACATCAGTCATTAGCACTGTCTTAAATGTTGCCAGAAATATATTCTTACAGGGTGATTAATGATAATTGATTTGACCAATGTTATTTAAATAGTTTCAGCTACATCTATAGTGTCCCTGTCTTGAAACTAGCTGAACTGAAACATGTCTCAGCTGGGAGATGGATTACATCAGTATTCAAGATAATAATTTGAGTTTACTGCAAGAAAGATTAGAAGCTAACATCCATAATGAAATTCAACATTGTCTCCTGCTGGATGATACACTGCAATGTCAGTACCCATCTGCCTTTGATCTTGGGTTTATTAAGAGGAATTTCTGGTCTCCAGAACTCAGCATAGAGGATTCAGCCAGGATGTGTCTGTGTCTCTGATCTTTGAAAGTCAGTAGTAGCTAGTAAAACCACAGGACAACATCCCTGAAAATGGAGTGTCTCATTGCTGGTGACAGAGTGGAAAGAGCTGGTTAGAGCTGCTCAGTCTGATGGGTGAAAGGATTTAGATGCTTGATTTTAGTTGCTTTGGAACTGACAGCAGCATGAATGCATTGCTAAACCAAAGATACACAAACAGGAAGAGAAAAATGGTAAATTTGGCTTGGGATGGTGGTGGACAACAGGCTTGAAAATAAAAAAAATTCCTCTTATCTGCTTTGCAGAACCAGCATTTTCTGCTGCCAACATATTAAAAAGGTCAGGGTTAAGAATCTTGCATAACATTGGTTTATAATTACCTACACTGTAATTTTATAATAATCTATTTTTAAAATTTTAACATCTGTGTTCTTGTCTACTTCATAAGCTTTGCATCTGAACCTCACTAAGGCCTCACAGTGAAGTGTTAACCTCTTCAGCTTGGTCAGGGTTGAGGCCCGGCCTTTCAGTCTGGGCACAGGCTTAGCACACAGTTTCCCTGTCTTGCACATTCTTCTGAGAGCTGGGTTCCTGCTATCCAACCAGGAAGGACTCTTTACAAAGACAAGTTCCCCAAAAGCCCTCAGGAGTTTAGCATTTATTTTCTCTGATGTGAATTAATTGGCATAGGTTCTTAATGTATCAGAGAAGAGAAATGTGATGGTTGAAGTGTATGAAATATAGGTATTGCAGAGATTCATAGATTCATAGATTCATAGATATTAGGGGTTCATAGATTCATAGATTCATAGATTCATAGATATTAGGGGTTGGAAGGGACCTAGAAGATCATCTAGTCCAACCC
>JAOEGS010011264.1:0-14179 GCA_025447755.1 Corythornis vintsioides | reverse complement strand
CAGATTGAGAGAAGTGATTCTGCCCCTCTACTCTGCTCTGGTGAGACCTCACCTGGAGTATTGCATCCAGTTCTGGACCCCTCAACTTAGGAAAGACATGGACCTGATGGAGCAGGTTCAGAGGAGGGCAACAAAGATGATCAGAGGGCTGGAATACCTCTCCTATGAGGACAGGCTGAAGGAGCTGGGGTTGTTCAGCCTAGAGAAGAGAAGGCTCCAGGGGGCAATCCTAGAGCCACCTTCCAGGACCTGAAGGGGGCTTACAGGAAGGCTGGAGAGGGGCTGTTTCCAAGGACCTCTAGTGAAAGGACAAGGGGTAATAGATTTAAATTAGAGAAGAGTAGATTTAGACTAGATGTCAGGAAGAAGTTCTTTACCTTGAGGGTGATGGAGCAGTGGAACAGGCTCCCCATAGAGGTGTTTGAGGCACCATCCCTGGAGATATTTAAGGTGAGGCTGGCCAAGGCTCTGAGCAGCCTGGTCTAGTTGACGCTATCCAATGCTCACTGCAGGAGGGCTGGACTAGATGACCTTTGGAGGTCCCTTCCAGTCCTAAACATTCTATGATTCTATGATTCTATTCTTCACAGCTTTCTGTGCATGTATTAAAAATTCCATTGGCTTATACGCTTTAAATTAAAATTGTTTAAAATACTAAATAAGTAATGTTTAGAAGCATGGGGCTAGATCCTCAAGATTAAGAATTTCTGTTAGCTATGCCACTTTTTGACAGAACATGGTCTCTGACCTCCTTTCACTTATTTTACCATGCGATTGAAATAGAAACTAATTAATTTAATGATATTTTTCCGATGTAGTTGCTAAATAAATGAAATCAGGAAGCAGGTGTTTCAGAGTTTATGCCTATTAAATAAAATTTTTAGGAAATACAGTATTTTTGCTTTCAGAATAGTTTGTGGTGCATTGCTTTATAGTTGTTTTGTGGTTACTGATATTTTAATTAATAATACATTTCCTAAATAAGAGGTGTTCTAAATGGATTAGCATATATAAATATATATGTTGGTTTATATGCACATAATAAATTTAGCAGCTCATCACTATACCGTGTTCCAGATTTGAATAGAATTTTAAAAGGGAATAAACATTTTTATTTAGGGAGCAACAAATAGTAGGTTTTTTTTAAAAAAGTGCATAGTATTAAATCATAGAACTCTATATGGCTTTGAACAAGGGTAGTTCATGTAACTGTTTCAGAATGTAAAACAGGAGTAAGTGGAGTCTTCAGAAAGAAACACCCAAATGGGGAAAATTGTGTCATAATTCTGCACTGAGATATCATGCTTTTTTATAGGCCAGAGACATGTTATCACAAACTGGAGAGATCTGTTTCTGTCTGATTTGTCAGTTGCTATGTTCTTGTGTTCTTATGAGAATAAACAAACAGAAACAGTGCAGAAAATATTTTAGCAAAAAATATGATACTGCAATGTGCTATTAAAAACAATAATTATTAACAAGGTATTTGACCACAGACACAGCTTCTTCATTTGTTTCAGGATAATGTGTGGGATCTGCTGTGGCAGACAGTACATGTATTAATTACAATTAGGAAGTAATTTTGTATTTTGATCCTGTGGACTCCAGCCTTGCAAAGCTCATGCTGCACCCTTCTTTGTGGGCTATTGTTTCCAGTGCTAGCTGGGTTTAGCTAACCAGGGATGCTGGTGTATAATGAAGTTATGTCTTTATTTTACTAGGTAGACAACTGCTCTGAAGTTAAGATGTTATGGGATTCCAGGAAGTTTCTGTGTTGGCTTTTTTTTTTCTTTTTATTGTTGTTGTTTTATAGCAAAACAGGTAATGATGGGGTTTGATGTTAAAATTGATGAAACAGACTATCTAAATAGATTTGTTCAGAAATATGGGCAGGAAAGAAAACAATGCACCAGGGTAAAGCAGCAATCAAGACAGATTGATCAGAGGGAGCATAAAAAGATATAGTTAGAACTGAAGACTGAATAAATTCTCAAGGTGTTTAGTAATATTCTGGAAAAGTATGGCTGGCTGTGACAAGGCTGAACAGAAGAGGTGATCGAGGTCATATTTGAGACACTAGAAAAACATTATGTTAAAAGTAGTTGCATTTTTGTCAACAGGAGAAGCAGATAAAAAGCAAAATGAATGAAGAGGAGGGGATATAATGGAACAGCATAGATCTATTTTTCAAATTTGAGTTAAATTTTGAATTTACCCCAAAATATATACAGACAAAAAATTTAAATCAAACTAATGAAAAAATGTATTAAACGACTTCTCCACTACTACATAGTACTATAGCATGTTAGAGCAAGATCTTATTTTCTCTTCCTTAGATATACTCATTTTACTAATTTTGTTGCTAATTCCCATAACTGTATCGAGACTCATTTATGTTCACTTGCTAAATATGTTGAGGATTAAATATAAAATGGTCTGAAGTTAAAATTTTATTATTATTATTAACTATAAAATTATTTTATTTTAAATGTCTTAACTACATGAGTAGTTTATTTCTCCAAGATTCAGTCTTTACTGAATCTTATTTAAGATTAAAGAATAAAGATACTGAAAGTATTTACTGAATCTTATTTTTACTTTTACTTAAGTAAAACTTTACTTAAGAAAAGTTTCTACCTTTATGTTTTCCACAGAACATCACCCATGAAAATTTTGTTGATAGCTCACTAAAGAAACAAAAAGGCAAATAGCAAGATGATGTGTATGTTGAATATATATATAACTATAGATTTAACGGAATATTTATCTACTGCTTACATATATGATATTGTGTTTATGGTACAGACTTTTTCTAAAGGAACATTCCAACAGAAAGAAGAGAGAAAAATGTTACTAAGTCAAGTGGACAGTATTTACTTCTGTTGCTTGTGACATTAACTTTGTAACATAGCTGTATATATGTGGTGAGGACTCAACCCTTTCTTTTGAGAATTTTAAGGGTAACAGTTACTGGTGAGATTATTGTCTTAGGGAAAAGGAGACTTTCCTTAGTATCTATAGAAATTGACATGAAGCCATGTTCCACTTCAGGATATAGCAGCCTCCACTATTTAGATAAGTGCCATTTGTCCATGTGCAGGCATGTACTAATTTATTTGAAATTATTTACACTAAGTTTCTTCATAATGTTCTGTCAATAGCTGCCATGTAATTTCTTTCTAGTTCCCAAAATATAAGGAAACACATGCTTTGGTTACACATCTTTTTGTTCGCTAGGTGTAGTGGATGAGTGTAATCTCTTGAACTGGTCTTTAATTCTTTTCTCTTCTCCAAGCTAAAATTAGGTTGTTTGAAACTCAGCTAAAATAATGTTTCTCCTTGTCATTTTTTTGATTTTGATATCATGAACATTCTAAATTTCCTCATTAAAATAATATCTGAAGAAAAATCCCTTTAATAGATTACAGTAGTTTGCCTTGATAAAGAAAATCTCTGTGATGTATTGTTACTGTGCTTTAGTTTCTGGACTAGCACACTTAGGAAACTTCACAGTTTTACATTCCTAAGAACAGGGCAGACTGAACAGGCATACTGGGCATTCATAATTTTTCAGTGGACTAGTGATGTATATATATTCCTCCTGTTCCCTGTGACATTTGTCCTGAAATTCTGTCCTTGAATCTGTGCATAATCATCTAGATAACAGAGGGTAGGAAATAGTTTTTGCAGGAGAAAGGTTTGCATAAACTAGAAAGAGTTGACTAAAAGAATAGCTGGAGGTCTGTATAATTATTACTAGCATAAAGAAAATGATCAAGGAATGATTGCTCATTTTCTCTTTCAGAACAAAAGTTAGGGAAAAAAACTTCTTGCAAATATTAGATGGTTTCTAATCTGATTAAAACATTAAGAAATTAATTAAAAATTCTCATAAATTTAGGGCTATTTTTAAACTTTTCAGCCCATACAGAAATTTGTTTTGAAAGGATCCGTAAAGATGATTGCGTCAGGTTCTATTGGAAGGTTCTATTGCACTCATCACTACATGTTGTTCAACAATTTATTCTCCCTCCCCCTCCAGATTATTTGAGTGATAAGAATACAAAGTGTGCATAAAATCAGTACTCCATTTTAAGGAAATCATAGCTACTTAAATATTGCATGCAATTTTTCTCTGCTATTTCTGGGGCTTGTTTGAGCTAATTGTGTTATTTTATTATTTGCATTCTATTTTGTTATTTAGTTAGTTCCTAGTTGGCATGAGAAATAATGAGAAGGCTTACAGAATGCACATTAATGCAGGAGTTTTCTTCTCTGGCTGACATTTCCTATAGACCTACTGTACAAGTGTCATCTGGGAAAATAATATTTGTCACAAATATATTAGCATAAATAGTAAAGTAGAAAAAGATTTTAAACAAAAGCAAGGTTTTGTATACTTCTCTTTTTTTTTTTTTTTTTGGTTGGTTCTGTTTTTGTTTGGTTTGGGTTTGTTTTATTTTTAAAGAAGATTTATATTTCTCACACCATTGATAATGTTGCAAAAATCATGGTAGAGATCACTTCATTACTAACCACTTGGGCAGTATGGAAGCCATGCTTTAACAGAACAGTCAGTTCAGAGGTCACAGAATACTATGCAATTCTGTTTGAGCCTGGAGATTTGAAAGGATTAGCCAGTCTTATACCATGCTCCATCATCTCACTGAGTTTTAAATAAAACATTGGGAAGTGAAAGAAGTTGCGAGTTCATTGGAGAATGTAAGGAACAAACCAAGTGAGCAAAGAGTCACTACTCTGGCATCAGCAGGGCACTTGTCTGCCAGTCTTACTGAGCAAACAACTTCCTGCAAAACAACTGCTAGACAATACAGTCATCCTTATGGCAAAATACTCCTAAGAAGTAAATTTAAAATAGTTTATTTTTGTACCTGGTAGTTTGTGTATCTCTGTAAATCACCATAACACTGTTAAACACAAAATCTACCCACTACAATCTCTTCAAATTTCCGTCTCAGTCATCAGCTGTTGCTCTATCAAAAGCAGAAGATAATTGTCTGGAGACCAACTTACTATTGCCAGTCCTGCTCTTTTACTCAGGCTATTAGAGGTAGCCTACATCAGATGTATTCTGTGGTGACTCTGACAGAAATGGTCAGCTTAGAGTGAAACAAGTGCTGCTGAATCCAAAGTCATAGCAGAATCAGGATTTTACAATGATTAAGGTTCCTACAGCCAAAGATAAATACCCCAGCTTCCAACTTCTATTCAAAATGAACACAAACTGTTTTATGTTGAACAGAGATGATTTAAATTGCACACAGTAATTCTGCCGTCAAAATATCCAAATCAGACACCACTGATCCGGTTCTTTTCCCAAAAAAAAATACTTTTCTCTCTCATCTTTTTCTCTTGCCTTTAGCCCACCCTCTTCTTCCTCTTCTCAGCTTTTGATCTGAGAAGTCCCTTCACTCAAAGGAACATGCCTTCAGTGTAGTGGTTTGAAACCTTGCCTGGCCTCAGACAAGTGGGTGTAGCAGCTCAGATCCTTGTAGGGGTTACAGATGAAACAATGCCCAGTGGAGCCCAGATTTCCTCCAGTCCCCTTCTATGCAAAGAGAGTGCTTAACCTATATAGTCAACTGAATGACGAGGCCCTTTATGTTTAGCATCTTCTCTGGATAGTTTAATATGAAGTAATTCCATTAATGTTTCATATTCTTGTTTCATTAATTTTTTGAAGGAAGAATGTATTATTAAATGTTCAGTCCCTTCTCTCTTATCAGTTCAATTAAGGTACAGGAGGTACATCCACAAAGGTGTCCTCCAGGAAAACCAGAATTAATAGGTAGTATTTGAGGACTAAAAAGGCTGGAAAAACAACAACAACAACAAAAAAACCCAAAACAAAGCAAACAACCCAAAAGACTTTCAACCTCCTCTTATATAGAATATACAAAGAAAAAAAGAAAACTGCAGTTATTCTTCTCCTACTAAAGAGATATATTTCAGCTTGTTGTAATTGTAAATTTGTACTATTGTAAAATTATAATAAATTAAAAAATTGTGAACTGTAAATGTGCCATAAAAGCCTCTCTTTAAAATAAATATCTTTCTGGATAATGGCCTTTCCCAAGGGTATTCAGCCTTTGCTTCCCATGAAAACCTTTGCATTTCTTGCTAGTTTTCTTTGTCTCCTTCACATTTCCACCTAACTATATTAAAATTCCATTTCAGTCAATTTTAATGCTGATTATTGCCACTATTTATTTACTTAAGACATCCTATGGCTGACTTAACTGCATGAATGGTATTTCCAACAAACACGATGTCTACTTCTGTCTAAATTTTTTGTGCAATATAGGTAATTATACTAACCATAATTTAGTTGACATTATAGTTAGTGACTTTATAGTTATGATATATAGTTATATATGAACTGGCAATATACACTCAGCCCAGGAGGTCAGTCACATCCTGGGTTGCATCAAAAGCAGCGTGGGCAGCAGGTTCCTGAAAAAAGCCAGTTTCACTAGGTCTTACTGCATAGAATGCAGCTGGGTAGTGGCACCAACTGCTTGAGTGTCTCACACGGACTGTGAATGAATGGAATAGTCCTGTTGCAACAAACCCCCACAAAAGTAACTTCACTTGACATTGTTCCATCTACAACCTTTCACCAAAGCTATAAGGTTTTGTCAAAGTTTTTCAGAATTGATTCCTTCTGTTTGTGCCAGGACACCAGAAACCTCAAATTCCCTCCAGTTGCCCCCCTTCCCTACACATTATTGTTGGTTCTTTATCATTCCTTTATCCTATATAGCACAAGCAAAGATGCAGTATATTTTGTTTTGGGTTTTTTTATTATGTTGTGCCTAATGAGAGCCTATTCCAGTGTGTATGTTACAAAGTGTTCTGTGTAATGACAATCATTCCTTTAACTTTATTGACATACCTGGGAAGTTTCTGATTAATGAGTCTTTTTACCCATGCAAGCAAAAAATGAAGAGAAACCATTTAAACCCAGTGAGTTGTGGAGGCAGGCAGAGGAATCAACATAGTGTTGTTTATGTGTTTGATTGACTTACAGCTTGTTACACAACTAAAATAGTGAAGGAATATTCTTGTTTTAACTTCTAATAGAGCACTTTGCTGTACAATATTTTTATCTACCAAACTGTTTTTTATAAAGTATGGATAAAGCATATATACTAAAAAAAAAAATCCCTCTGGAATAGACCTTTACATCAATGACATAGTTGGAAGCACTTTATAAAACAATGTATTAATTCAGTAAAATACAAATTAAAACTGTATATTAATTGTTTTATATGCCACTCTGTACTCATGTTTTATTAACTTTTTAATATTAGCACATATCACGCTACCATGTGTTACTCTTCCAAATAAGGTACTATTTTTACTTGGTTTATGAAAATAGATGAGCATCTCAGATTAGCATTTTGATTTTGCCTGAAAGCACATAATGTTTTTTCTTGTATTCCCTGATTGTTTCAAGGGCATTGTATCATACCATAAAGCTGAAGACTCTTTTATCTTCCTTCAGATAAAGTTGCTAATTACTTTTAATTTTACATGATATTTAAAATTTCTTATTACTATCAGTACCAAATCCTAACATCCTTCAGTGTAGTAAATGACTCAAAAACTCTTCTTTTTTTTTTTTTTTTTTAAATGTTTCTGTTACAAAGTACAGTGATGACATACTCCACTGCTGCCTCATTCCCTTCCCTGACTAGAATTTTATCAGAGTACAAATGTCAGGAAGCTCAATGAAAATACAGTTTAATGCAGCCAGTTAAATTGCCTGAGAGGAAACAGTGAATACAGCTTTTTTAAAGCCTTTCCCCTCAGGCCATTAACTAAGAAACTGGTCACTAACTGCTGGTAACAAACCATTTTGGAGGGATTATTGCTATTACCAGTATTCAGTGGTTTATGGCTACATTTTGTTAAAGTCAATAGGAACTGTAACATGGATGGGCCCATTGTATTGCAAAAAATAAATCTTTTCCCTTGTGATTAACAGTAGTTTTTCTACCAGTCTAGATGTCTCGAAGAGCGGGTTCATTATTTGTCATATCTCTCAATGCTGTAAAAGAGGCTTTTCATTATGGCCAGGATTCAAATAAAAAGAGTGAAACTATAACACTGACTTCTGGGAAAGTATGACTTGTAGAAACCACCATACATAGACTAGAATTCAACTATTTCCAAGAAATTTTAGCTATCACTGAGACCTGGTTGACAGAACAATATACAGTGCTTTCCTTTCCTGTGATCAACTGTTTCTTGGTGAAGGCAGCAGCACTGCTGAAGAAATAAATAAGGTTATATATTAATTTCATATAACAACATAGTATAATTTAATGTGTAAGAAATGGACTTAGATGAGCATGTTTCTAGCATGCTACAGTTAGTTCCATTTCCTAATTATTACACTTTAAATAATGTGTAGTATTTGCAAAGATGGGTCAGCCTGAGTTGGAAGTGGAAAGTGCAGAATTATAGTGAGGTCAGTGCTTAATTAGAAAAAAGTTCTGTGGATCTCCAAACCCCTTTCTTTGATTCTTTTTTTAAGGAATTCCATCTAAAAAGACATTTTGACAGCTTAGTTGTATAAATGATATTGTTGAGTTAGAATACGGATTACAAACACATTATTTGCATGGGAAATGTGATTTTCACTCTAGTCTATCCCCCTCCATCTTTTAATTTTTTTAAAAAAGCATAGATCAGAACATATCATTAGCTATGCTTCTTAGTGAACCTGACTTTTCTTGAGAAATTTACATCTTTCTCTCATTTTCTGTTAAGGTTTCTTACCCTGTTTTCTCACCTAAAGAATTATAATGAGGTAGAGTGAATGAGATCTATGGGGAAAGCAGTGGACCTAGAGACTAAAGGTAAAAGGATGATTGATGGTATGAAATTACCATAAAAGTACAATCAGGATCAGATTTTAAAATGAATTTTTAAGCAGCCTAAGAGATACTCTTTGATTTGTAGTCTGGTGGAATGGATAATGTCTCATTCAGTGGATAAAGTTTCTCACTGTGTGACTTGAGCTTTTTCTGATCTTTCTGACTGGGAGTAAAATGGAACCAAAGCATAAAGTGGTTTTTAATGCTGAAAATATCAAACACAATATTCTTAATGTCAAAACGTAGGCATAGCAGGTGAGAAAAGGAAAATAAATATAAGAAAATTATAGTGTCGCTATTATTGTATTAGGTAAAGACTCTATCTTTTTAAGCATGCTCTTGTTCTATAAAAGTATTTTAAATGTAAGTAATGAAGGGGTCAGATCTTTATGTTGATAAGAAAAAAACCCCATATCTTTAAATAGCTCATAAGTATTTGTGAATTTGTTTAAAAAATTAGTAGAGCCCACCCAAATATACAAATACAAAACAAATACTTTAATTTATGTCTATTTGAGTGACATGTGATGTAAGCTTTGTGATCTCTCTAAATTCAATTTAAATTCACCTCAGTGGGTGAAATTAAACAGAGTTCAGTGGGTATTTAAAAGTGTAGCCTATTTTGTGAAATTATTTAGATGCATCAAATATAAAAATAAACTTAAGTTGAAATTAGGATATTTTAATATTTCTGATTTAGTACATTCACATGAAGAAACTAATTGACTCTGTAGGGTTGTTATTAGAAATTATTACAATGTCAGTAGGATTTTTCTTCTAACAAAATTATTGTTACTGTGAATTCTATTTTTTTTTCTCCCCTCAGTCTCTAGTTTTGCTTATTTAGAGGATTTAAATATGATGGTAACATTTTAAATTAGGGATTTTTTTTTTTTAAGCTAATTCACTATTCTTTTATGTAAAAGGAATTATATTATTAATTTCCTTTCTACTATATACATAATAAAGAGGGACATATATACCATTTATGGTATATCCTCAAAGGATTCCTTTAATTATATGGATCTTTATTATATGGCTGGATAATGTGATATTAAAATTGTCGACAATATTTTTAAATAGTTTAGCATTAAAAAAAATCCTAAGATTTCCAACAGTTGCTTCTTATGACAGTTTTCATTTTTTTCCCTCCTACTGACACTTCCCATAATGACTTTAATCATATAGTCTGGAAATGGAGGAGGTTACTGAACAGCAACAAACTCACTGGTCAATGTCGTTGTCATTTTTCTAGGAGCAGGACTTTTTGAGCATCAAGAAACTAATTTTAATAGCCTGCTGGAAAAGTGTTAAGTGCATTAACTCCCTGTCAATCACATTTTTAGCATGCTGGCCAAATTATTATTATTTGGCTAGAGACATTCTATTGAAACTTATTTGTATGGTATTCTTAACTGTGTACCTTATGTGACTAATGATGATTGTTTATGGAGAGGTGCCTGTCCAATTATTTTTGAAGGAACACAAGAATGCAGAATGACTGGAAGCATCAGGTTTTTGCCAGAGAATGCCTCAGGTAAGAGGAGAATGGCTAGAGGCTATAAGGAATCACAAGAGACAAGTCAGAGTCGTAAATTGGGAAACTGACATATCTCATCTAATATACTTGCTAACTAGGCCTTTAAAAACCTTGACATTTAACTAAGTTTGTGGAAAAGTTATAGATTTTGTCCTTTTCTATTGGCTATAACTCATTAATATGATGAACCGAGGTGTTTATAATCATTAACAGCATTAGCAGACTAGCATATGGGATCATTTAGAGATCCAGTTAAGCAACTAACAACTGCTCAGTTGTTTATGTAGGTTGTGCCTTTTTCAAAGTCAAGTCAGTCAAAAATGATATTGCAAGTTATTTACCCTTTTGGTACTTGAGTGTGTGAAATGGGATGAAAGAATGCTGGAATTCAGCTGAGGCATTTAAATAATGCTTTGGAATTCCTGGCCTGCTTAGAATGGACTGCAATATTTACTGTAAAACAGAAATTTCTGATGGTTTAAAGAAAAAAAAAAAGTAGTATGAAAACAAACTTTGCAGTGAATGCTGCCTATTAACTCAAATCGATTTAAATATGCTAGGGATTTAACTTTTATTTTTTGTTGAAGATAAACTTTGTCTTTACCCATTAATGTTTCAAGACATACTGTGTAATTAAATAGATACCCTGCCTTGATTCTGATCCTGTGTGTACAGAGTTTTATATGCATGAAAAAAATCCAATTTCTGTGTAAAAAATAAATGAACAAAAAATCAAGCCATAGAATTCTGTGAAATGAACAACAAAAGGAACTCATTACAGTATGAAATGTGGAGATAATCACAAAAGAAGCAGAAGGAGGCACTATAGCACAATAGCTGGAATAGAGGACATTTAAATTTCTGAATAGCTTTCATGTCTGAAGATTTAACTCAATACAATAGACTTTGCAAGCAAGCATTTTTATGCTTAGGAATTGCTGTAATTATTCCAAAAAACAAGGGAAGTGTGAAGGGAGCTAGTCAATGGGGGCAGGGGGAAGCTAATAGGGATTGTTTCCCAGGGCAGGAAACTGAAATTCAGTAGGAAATGGCATTTTGACAAGCACTTTGTATTTCCAACCAAATAGAATCTTGCTTATTTAATGCAAGTGGAAAACAGTTAATTGAGGTAAAACCCCTACCTTAATCTTACATGTGAGAAACTGTATTGACTTGTACAGGACTTGAGTTAACTCTCCAGCACGAAGAATTCATTACTTTTACTTAATGTGGTTTGGAACATGAATAAATTATACTGTAACTTATTACAGTAGGAGAGAAAATGACTGCTACTGTTCAGGTTGTGTGACGTTTTCCATGCTACCCCCATCTTCAGCAGCTCAGAACTTTCTGAAAATGTCTGTCTGTTGGGTGAAATTTTCATAGTTTAGGTCTCGGATTAAAATTATTTTTTGAAAGTTTGAAGGACTCATTCCATTATTTCTGGATATGTATGAATAAAATCTTATAGCCCATCAGGCAAACATTCTTGTTTCTTCTGCACTATCCCCTTGTCCAAATGGAGAGTGGAAAAGGGATCGTTTTATGTGAATTTGTGGGCTACAAATGAATAATTACATCTTTGCATTTAAGTAGCCTGGTTACTTTTGAAAATAAGGAAAATCTTGGAGGAATTTCCATTTTTGTCCAGTATGGTGATGAATTCTATATGCTTTTTGTCCTCAGAACATTTTTCATGTGATAACCATAAAAACTTGTTAAATAGGAATGTTCCTTAACTGTTCATTTTAGATCACTAATTACTTGGCAGTATTTTGATGGGTCTGAGATATTGTTTTTTTTCAAGTGTACAGATGTAGATAATTGAAATCACAACTTTCCAGCAGATGTAGGCTCCTTGAAATGGTTCATTACATCATGAATCTAATCTTTCAGAGAAACATGTTCAAATGACATGTTAATTTTCTTCCAATTACACTGGAGGGCACTATCCAATTAAAAAAAATAAATGTAAGGAACTGCAAAAACACATTTATGCTTGCAAAATAGAAAATCTGACTGCCCTGTTTGTCCCACCCTCTTCAGCTAAGGAATTCAGGTTCACAGATGTTCTGGTAGGAATTTTCACAGAAGTAGCAGACTCCTAAATATTAGTATTGACCCCACAAACTTGGCTACAAATTATTCACAGGCAGTGAAAAAATAGTAAGTATATGATCTCAATGTCCACAGAAAAACAGTTAAATATTTTAAGAAACTTAAGTAATTCCTGTCTCAAGAGGATGCAAATTAGTCAAGCAGTCAAAGCAAAAGACAGGCAAAACACAAATGAACATATGCGTATGCATTCCTTTTAAAGTTCCATTACTTTTGTGTGTGTGTGTGTGTGTGTGTGTGTGTGTGTGTGACCAGAAGATGAGAGATGTATGAAGGCAACTGGGAAACTTTTAGACAGTATGTTCTCCTATCTATAGATACTGTGTTTAAAGAAGGAGCATTTTATTATATGAAGAACAACATATAGCAGTAAATACATAATATATAGGCCTCTTATTTCTGCTGTACTAGTCTCTGTAGCTGAATACTTAGAAAAGATCTTGGCAGATCTCACACTTTGTTTCCATTTTGTTCTTTCAGAGAATATTTTTCCTATTACAAGCAGCAAAACTAGTAATTCAACGTGAAGAACTCTGTTCTTTTTCACTACAATTCCGCTATCTTCTCCTGGGTGATGTGGGCAGGAGTAGACAGGAAGGGACAGGTATCCCACATGTACTTCACTGTGAAATTTCCATTATTATACTAACATAGTATCATATATAATAGAATGATAATTTTTCATAGACCTTTCCTAATTCTTCATCAGATCTTCTAAGACAGAGATTTACTGGAGAGAGTCCAGCGCAGGGCTACCAAGATGATTAAGGAGTGAAGAATCTCCCTTATGAGGAGAAGCTGAGAGAGCTGGGGCTCTTTAGCCTGGAGGAGACTGAGGGGGGACCTCATCAATGTCTATACATATCACAGAATCACGGAGTGTTAGGGGTTGGAAGAGACCTAGAAGGTCTAGTCTAACCCCTCTGCCAGAGCAGGATCACCTAGACCAAGTCACACAGGAACAGATCCAGGCGGGTCTTAAGTGTCTCCAGAGATGGAGACTCCACAACCTCCCTGGGCAAATGGGGAACCCATTCCAGAATTCTGTCACCTTTACTGTGTAAAAGTTTTTCCTTGTGTTTACCCTAAACTTCTTCCTACACTCCCCTTTAACATATACACAAGTGTATGGGCCCTGATGTGATACACCCACAAGTAATGAGGGAGATGGCAGAGGTTATTGTTAGACCACTCTCTATCATGTTTGAAAGGTCCTGGAGAACAGGAGAGGTGCCTGGGGACTGGAGAAAGGCCAGTGTTGTCCCACTCTTTAAAAAGGGCAAAAAGGAGGGCCTGGGTAACTACAGGCCCATCAGCCTCACCTCCCTCCCTGGAAAGGTGATGGAACAACTTGTCCTTGCTTCCATCTCTAAGAATCTGGAGGAAAGAAGGCTTATCACAACAGTCAACATGGATTCCGTAAGGGGAAGTCATGCTTGACTAATCTGATACCCTTTTATGATGAAATAAGTAGATTGATAGATGAGGGAAGGGCAGTGGATGCGGTATTCCTTGACTTCAGCAAGTCTTTTGATACAGTATCCCATGGGATCCTCACAGCCAAGCTTAAGAAGTGTGGATTGAGTCATGGTGTAGTAAGGTGGATTGGGAAGTG
>JAOEGS010011263.1:0-45034 GCA_025447755.1 Corythornis vintsioides | reverse complement strand
CCCCCCTGGGCAGCCTGTTCCAGAGCTCCGTCACCCTCACTGAGAAAAAGTTCTTCCTTGTGTTGACCCTAAACCTCACTCTGCTCACGTAGACCAGAAGGACTCAAGATTTTCAAGTTTAACAACTCAGGAAAAAAACCCCACAACCTTAATCTTTCTTTCTTGCTACAAGGCTGATGCATCATGCATGCTTCCCCTCTCCCAAGATGTTCACTGCTGTCAGAAACAAGGTACCAGAACAGCCCAGTACTGCTTGGGTATAGCCCAAGCCAGCTTGATTCTTAGTATTTTGAAATTAAAAAGGTACAAAGCAATCATTCTTTTGCACTGATCTTGCTAGAAGTTATTTGAAGACATTTTACATCACTTGAAATTCAACTTTTTTACTGGAAGTATACTACTGAACAAGCAAGCTAAGAATGACTTCTCAAAAATTGCTTTTCTGGAAAAAAAAACAACTAATGATGTTTCATGTTCTGTATTTGTAAGTACCATGAACTCATTTAAAACTGTTACTTAAATAAAACTCATTACTGTAAGCTCAGCCCACATGCTTGCTCTTAATAGTATCCATGGTTGCAGTGATGCAGATTTGCCTACCTACATCAAACCAAATGTGCCCACATAAGAATCAAAAAATACTGTATTAATCACTACTCTTTGCACCAGATCAGGGACAAGTAAACCAGCTAGACCTTAGAAGACAGAACAGAAAGTAGTTTAGGAACCTATTTGGCTATCGTGACTATAATTCTGAATTTAGCAAATCAAAGATCACATTACTACAGATTTCTCAAATTCATTAGAAAAAATAATCACAGAGCAAATTCTTCTCTCCCTTATTCAGAAATAAAGAGGAAAAAAATGAAGAGCTTCTAACACCCCTCAGGGCAGAGAAAGGGGAAGGATTTAACTCTATTACTAATCCTATCATCCATTTCTTTAATGCTGATTTCCAAATTGCCTTTCCTACAGGCACTCGTTTTCCTTTATATCTGAGAAACAGATTTATGCAAAAACCAAGGAATGTGTTTTTCATTTGACTACAACTTTCAAGTCAGCAGCACACTGATGCTCACAGGGAAGCAAACAGTTCTTTTGTAAGCCCCACTAAGTACCCAGCTTTAGTTGGAGCTACAAGGTACTGCAGCAGCATTTAGTTAAAAGAGGCCAAAACTTCAGATGAAACAGGCAGGAAGGATTAAATACTGGTAACTGCTGGTGGAAATGCATGATCAGGTTAAGCACATCTAAGACTGTGCTGGGCAGAAAGGATTACCTCTGCTAGGCTGATCATACTAAAAACCAATACTTTTTTCCCCAGAATGTGTTTTCTTTTGTCTTAATCTTCCATATAAATTGTCCTTCTGCTCTTAGACAAGCAGATATGAGAATGTAAACAAATGCAAAAAATAACAGTGAGGTTGAGCAGTTCAGCTATAAAAATTAGAGTATTGCCATCCCCTTTTTAAAAGTGAATACAATCAAATTAAGATACATGTCAATATTCCCAAATCAATACATGAACCTAATCTCCCTGTACAGAAAAGGATATTTATGTTTTATTTCCCTTGGAATGCTACAAATACATGTTAACCAAACGTGACTTTAAAAGGTAGGTTTCACTTCCAAAAACACCCTGACAGTTCAGACACCAGAAAGAATCTTAACTGAAGTAACTTCACCCAGTCCAACCACCCTATGCTTCCCTGGGTCAAATGACCAATAAGTACCTTGGTATTTTCTTTTATAAAAGCTATCACTAAACTCACATAATATTCCCAAAGATGCTCAATTATGTTATACTTCAAGAAGAATTTTTTTTTTTATGGTTTCAAAAATTAACCAGAAGAATGCTAGAAGTCAAAGTAGCTTTTTAAAAAAAAAAAAAAAAAAAACAAAACTCAGCCTGAAACAATTTGAGCATCCAGGGCAAAGAAAGCAAAAAGAACAACAGTTCACTACTTGCAGGAAAACAAACTTCTCTCCCAGAGAAATAAAATATCAAACTCACAAAATCAGTATAACAACAACTGATGCATGAACAGAATGTATCTTTAGCAGTTACAAGTGGACTGTATATTAAAAACAGCCCCACACAAAAGTTTATGCTGCTCAGAAGTAATGACACTAAACTGTCTGGGTGCCTTCACCTCAAAGCAGCAAGATATCAAAATGACAAAGCACCCTGAAATACATCCATCCCTAACAGCACTTCCCAGATTCATCATCGTCTCTTTGATCATTATTTTAAACATGTCCTGGTAAAGGTTTTGTCAAATATTTTTAATTCCTCCTTCTTCAATAAAAAGCCAACTACTACTTTAGCACATTTAAAGAAAGTGAATTTTTATAGAAGAGTTTTACTGCAGAATGGCAAAAGAAATTCATCATCATTCTACTACATTTGACTTGTTCATTCTGTGTATAATTAGCTCTTAGGAGAATTAACATCTAGGATTGTCCTTAGCAACAGCTGCAGAATTCATTTTGCTAATCTGTGCAGATAAATGTATTTTAAAAAAAAAAACAAACAAAATTAGAAAACCATCAAGACATTTTCATTACAGGTAGACAAAAACTGGAAGAAGGATTCGACAAGAACTTCCAAGGCTGTAGGCATTAATCAAAAGCTTTATCAACTTACCTTGGTTGTTACAATACATAAGCAATCCATCCTTTCAGCATAGCAGGTATCTTTCCAAACATTTAAAAGGTTTATTTTCAATCACAGCTAAATACCATCTCAACAGAGTGATAAAAAGCACACTTATTTAATAGTCAAAACAGCAGAGTGTGTGCCAGGTTTCCCTTTAGATTCATTCAGAGGTAGAAACACCGAGGAGGAAAAAGAACAAAAAAACAAGCTAAAATGCAAATGCTTTAAGTTTCATGAAAGATTCTTAATCTATTTTGATTTTCTATGTCTGAAAAACTTAAATTTACCCTTGAAAATATCCTACAAAAGATGCCAAATCCTATTCCATAGCAGGTAAGTACCTCCTCGTATTCTATTTCACGTACTCCTCTTTCAGGATTACCTAACACATGAGCATCACAGGGAATCATTTGATGAAGTGCAATACAAAATTATTTTAGAGGAAAAAAAAAAATTCAGTTCAGCTTTTCTTAGCTGGTTACAATTCCTAAAATGAAGTGTTTGTTCCAAAATAGTTTTGGTTGCAAGCAAGGATTTCTCCTCCAACGTCATTTCAGCATTTGCAGGCTGCAAAACAACTGATTTCTTAGGCAGTAATGAATGGAATATTCCATGTAGAACAGGGAGAGAAGAAGAAAAGTGGCAAGGAAAGAGTAATGCATATTGCAAGAGAAATGCTATTTTGAGCCTTGAATTAACCTAGAATTTCCTTTCCTTTTGTAAGGCTGAAAGGCAGTGACAAGGCAAAGTTCGTCTGCACAGGCATTGTCTCCTCAGCCTCATTAGCACAGCAGGCAAAAGTCAAACACTTGGGCACAGGAAATTCTCCTGTGTATTGTGAAACACCAAATTGACAGTTTCATACATGCTAAGAGCCTTATTACATTAATTCCCCACAAGAGGCATTGAAAGCAGCTAGTTAACTCAGTTTCCCTACCTCGTCTCCCACCTTTGCTACAAACACTGTGAAATCTATTCAAAGAATGCCATAAATAATTTCAAATTATTAAATCTCACCTACAACATCCTGCTTCTAGCTCTAAATGTACAACTAGCCAAGCTGATTACATTTCAAAGACAAAAAGTTCTAGAACATATCACTATGTATCTAAGGCATTATTGCCCTTCATTCTTCTGCAACTTTACTCTACCTGATCCCCTGGCTCTGACATACAGGGCAGGGGTGTGTGGGGGCCAGAAAAGAAGCTAAGAAATAAGGGAACTATTTGTAAAATTACATGGATTATGTTGTGGGCAAGTGGTACCTTTGCAGGACAAAGTGAGGACATTATTTATAGATTTATTTATATAAAAGAACACCTACCCCAGAAATAAAACAAACCACACCCAGAAAAATTCCAAGCCACTGAAGAACAAGCTCAACTGCATGCTAGTAAAAACAACTTTGTTCAAGGTAAATCTTACAGCATTCAGCCACCAAGACCAGGACTTTTACCTTGTGTATCCAAGTCAAGCCAGAAGTACTTTTCATTTTTACACTGTCTATAAAGTCTGAAGTTCTACTGTAAGTACCCATGATGCTGCAAAGCACCAGTGGGGAAAATCTTCCCGATTGAAAAGCTTCAACCCAAACAGAAGTTTAAAAATTCAGACTTCAAAAAGTAGAAAAGCACCAGATGCCCAGATGGAACTTTGTTGGGAGGGGAGGGAAGAACAACTAACTATCCTCACTGATCAGAGCTGAATGAACATGGGACATTCCTCAGAGAAATTATCCTTGAGTTTCCCAAGCCTTCTCTTCTAAAGACTGTAGAGTCCAGAGACATTAACAAAAAGGTAAAGTGGAAATTTATTTTTTAGGTGCTCTGGCACACATCCAGTGTGGTGCCCCAACACCCCCTGCAGTCAGTCCACACTTTTCTTGCACAAACTTGACCCGAGGAGCCCCAGCAGCACATTCAGCCTCTGCTGGCCCCTGGTGCTCTGTCTACAAAGGGCAAAGATCAATCTGAGCTTCCTCTCAAAGTGAAGATTAAGCTTCTGCAGGGCAATTGTGGCTACAACCAGCTCACACTCAGGGTCTAGCCCTTCCTTGTTTCCCTCACTTCTTTACTCTCAGAACTAAGGGTCATCATGCTGCAGAAGCAGTAACACCCCCCCTGCACATAGACGAACAGCCTGTCCAACCTATTCCCCAACCCCTGCACCACCACCAGGGATTCTAAGCCCTTCTAGAAACTTTCTGCAGTTTACTCAAGACCCATCTTCAGCTCAGCACTGACAATGTCCCCACAGAAATAAAACAAAAAAAACCCAACATAATGGAACAGCAAAACATTTTGTAGCAAACATCAACATACATTTTCATAAACACAGCACACAGGGGGATATGCACTCAGAGTAATGTACATTTTAAAAGTAATTAAAAGGCAATTTCTGCAGCCTTTTTATTGGCAATACTGCACAAAGTAGCACTAAATATTCAAAAGATTGACCAGGACTCAAACATTAATGAGATTTAGCACTGTCATAACAAACAATAATACAGCTTTAAGACAAATTTTAGAACTTGAATGAGCAGAGCATGTTATTTTGGAGCTTAAAAGAAACACTGTTTTTTTAAATGAAAACTAGGTAAGGAAGCCAGAACTAAAACTACTGGAAATCAATTGAATAAAATAAATTTGAATCTTCTTTAAATATCTTGAGAAGCAACAGAAAGATACAGAAATACACAGCAAAACTTGAACCACAAATCATTAAATGCATGAAAATCCCCATTTTTACTGCCCTGAAGAAAGATGTTTCCACCCAACACCACTGGCCACCAGCAACAACATTGTTCTGGAGTGGTGAGCAGCACTGTGATCTGCCCATGTCATCACACTGCCTGCAAGTAAACTTTGTCTTGTCAGCTCCAAGGGATTTCAGTAACAGTGAGCAACAACTGCTCTGTTTGGTTTGGCCACGAGGGAAAAGTGCATTTCCATTCACCTAATATTAAAAAAAAACAAACCCAAAACAATCAAACCCAAAGGATGATTCTCATGTGAGAAAAAGAAGAGAGAGATGCATTTTTCTGGCCTTGAATTATCCACTAACTCTTTCAGGTTATGTCTGGCAGTCACTTTTTGTGCCTTCACAGCTTTATTCCTTTTCCAGCATGAGAGATTTTATCTACAAAGTCATCAGACAACTAAATAAAGGCAAATTCATGCACAGATAAACCACTCAGAGAGAAATCACACAAATGATTACCAACACTTTGGAAAGCTACTAATTTTGCAGATAAATTATTTCCTCATCTATCCACAGATTCAAAAGCACACATGGGTATTTAAATGCTGCTTTAGTCTCAGATTCTCTGAGAAAGGCTGTGTTGCACAGCTGTCACAGGGGGAACCAGAGAAGTGAGCTCAGCTCAGCAAGGGTATGTCAACTGCCCAACCTTAGCACATCTGAGAAGACATTTCAAAGACTTGAAGATCAAGCACTAGCATCACTGAGAGCATTTTATCAGCTCCTTCAGTAAAGACAGCATTAAAATTTTAAGATGCTGTAACCTAATTTGTCTAGCTACCTTTGAACCTGGCTGCTAAATGCAATTATTACACACACACAAAAAAAAAAACCCCACGAAACACAAAAGTAAGCACCACCCACTCCATAATTAGATAAATTCATATTATTTTTTCCACGTTCTCCATTTAATTCTGAATTGAGAGAGGCAAGTTTTCAGAAACAGCAGATTTTCTTGCTTGTCTATGCATCCTAAACTGAGAACTGGGGTTTGGTTTTGTCTATGCATCCTAAACTGAGAACTGGTTTTGCATTCAGTTTGACCAGAAACCTGCCTCTGGAAGGTGTTTTTAGCTTTGGTTCAAGACTTAGATTCTTCTACTTGTACAAACAGCCTGGATTTTGAGAATTGAACACAAAATGCATAGCAAGCCAAATATAAAGTTACCAGAGACAGCAGTGAGGCTCCTGGGAGAGCCAGGACCCAAGCACTGCTAGGTGCTCAAAAAAATCATCATTCCCTTTCTGCAGAACAAGAGTTGATCTCAATAATGAGCAATACACACACACACAAATATAAGCATAAAGGACCAGTATGATAACAGGCAGCACAGCTACCAGACAGAGCATATCACCAAACTGCTCTGGAGTAAATCTTAATATTTATGAAGACAAAGAAGGTTTTGAAGACAGTGCAATAGGTCTGGGATTTTCCCAGGAACAGCTTTGTTGTTATGACTGATGCAATTTGCAAAGGCCAGGTGAGGATACTGCAGTTAGAACTCAAAACCAGAACTGGAGTATCCTGGCACCACAATAATGCCCTCTACACAGAGCAAATCTTGGGATACCTGTAGAAGATACAGGTAATTAACTGTTTGCAATTAACTGCTTGATACACCATTTCATTTTCAACACCAACTGCTGCCAATTAAATGTTTGGGTTTTTTTCCATTCCACTAGAAAACATACATCCAAAGTTCTTTCCTCTAGACTGTCAACTTCTCTTAAGAAGTTCCACTATACTATCAAACTGGTGTAAAGGTTAGAGACACTCACTCTGCAAACAAAACCAATTCCTATGCTGTAGGTGAAATTAGGTTAACTCCATCCCTTTCCAAGAGTCACATGGACTATTATTTGTCTATTTACAGACACTGAGCAAGGCAAACGCAAGCCTACAGTGCCCTGGTAGCCAAGGGGTTAAAAGGACCTGCATTAATAAAAATATAGCCAGAGTATCAAGCAAATCCACCATCCCCCTTTGCCTGGCACTTCTAGTAAGACATCAGGAGCACTGCACTCAGTTTTGGGTCCCCCAGCATTTCAGGAGTGTAACACTAAGTTCTGAAGAGGGACATGAAGATGATGAGAGGGCCCCTTAAAGAGAGGATGAGGGCATGGGGTTTCTTTTAGCTCTGACAAAAAAGTTCATTGGAACCTAAAAGCAGCAGTCTGGTTCCTACTGTGAGGCTGCCCAGAAGACAAACCCAAGTGCATGTTGCATGATGGAGAGACACAAGCAACTGCAAGTAAATTGAAACAGAGACTTCAATCAGAAATAAGGAAAAGCATTTTTAGTGTAACAATAACCAGGCATTGGAACAGGTCAGCCAGAGATTTTGCTGTTCCCATCCTTGGAGGTTTTCAAGACTGAGCTGGTGGAAACCCTTTCCCATCTCATTGGCCTCACAGGAGAGCCTGAATTATTTTAGGATTCCAAGATGTTTAGAGAGCTTCATTTCCACCCTGCCTTGGCAACAACTTTAGCTGGCAGCTCTAATTTCAGCTATTTTCCTTCCTTCCTAATTTGCTTTCTTTTATTAAATGTTACTGGCAGAAGGCCTTAGAAGACAGTGAGACAGAATCTCTCTATGCTCCAGACACACACGGGTAAGTGCAGATAAATGGGGAAGCCATCCAAAAATTGATTTATTGTGGTTACTCCTATTTACTTATTTACTTCTATTTACTTATTTACTTTATTTTAGCTACTATTGTGCTAGAGCACACACTTCAGAACTTAAAAATCCCAGATTTATGAACACAACATTGAAACATACCCTACAGATTTAAAAACAAAGTCACAACTATTTCCTTAGCAATACACTACTGGGTTATGTCAGAGGAGACTTCTAGCAGTGATTCAGGTTTCACCAGGCATTTTTCAAACACGAACTGTCCCACCTACAGATGGCAGTGCAGATCACAACAAGCAGCTTTAAACACTGCTCCCTCCTCCCACTTCTTGCACACAACTACCAGGGTCGAGATCTTGCTTTAGATTTGTTAGCTGCTTTGCCAAAGCACACCCAAAACTCGGTTTTTAATGCACAGACGAAAAAGCTGTGCACCTTCCATTCTTTTCCAATTAAAGCTATAATCGTTTTTGTTTGGATTTGTTAATGTTTTTTTGGGGTTTTTTTGCTAGTTCCTAGTACTGAAAGATTTAACATTCAGTTCCTGATTTAAGTGCCCCTGAACCCTTTTTTTTTTTTGCCTTATCTTTTTGTAGTGGAGATTGAAACAAATAAAAGCATCAAAAGCTTCCAGGAAATATAAAGCATGAAAGAGAAAACAGCTTGCTGTGTACAAGAAAAGCTGCCATCTGCAGCTTTAACTTTCCCTGATACAATACCCACGGGGGTTCCAAACTCCAGACTTTTGATCCAGAAGTAGGAAGGCAAAAGCTGAACAAGGCTGTGTCCCATCCCCAGTCCTCAGGCACCCTAAGCCTGTATACCACTATTCTATGTATATACACCAGCACACATTGCTAAAAAGTCATTCCCAAAGTCAGCTGTGTAGAAAGTTCTTGTAATATAATCCTTAATCACTTTAGGGGAGCATTATATTCCCACTCTCCAGCAACTGTCACACAGGCCATCAAACTGTCAGCTCAAAGAACACTGATTTGGCCTAGAGTAACTACAGCAAAATGAGATCATTAAGGTAAAAGAAAACATGTTGAAAGGTATTACTGCCAAGGCTAATTTGCAAGCAAGAAAAAAATACCAGTCCCATACTTATCACCTACAGTCTCAGCAGCCTGACAAGCAACAGACCAGAGCTAAAATCATCCCATTGTGTCTGGTTAATGAACTAATATTGAATTGGGTAGCAGTCTAAAAAGTGACAGCTTCTGTTGAAAAGCAAAAAAAAAAGCTGGCTATGAACAAAATCAGATACAGTAAACTCAGGGTCCCTCCAATCTCTAGTAAACTTCAGAAAGCAAACCAACCCTTAGATTCAACACATGGTACCAGAACTGTTATGCCCTTGGATGAATTGAAACCAAATATTAAAAAAAAATTACAGGATAAAACCCTTTCCATGTACTACATATAGAAAGTATGTGGAATATTAACTGTCATCACATAAGAATTTCTCCTCCTAGTACTGAGGGAAGGGCATTGCCTTGCAGGTATATGCAAGAAAAAAAGTCACCGAAGAAATAAAGGCCAATAAAATGTACAACATTATATGTTTAATGCAACAATTTTCATATATATTTGAAAGCTAAGACATTCAGATATATTAGGAAAAAAACAACATTGAACTACAACCCTTCAAAGTTGTCCACCTTTAGTTTTACACTGCGTAAGCAGCATTCTTACTAATGAAATTCAAGGTTAACATTGTAAAGACTGTGAAAAATTTGGTTTCAGTTTCACATAAAGTAGGATAAACACCAATATTATGCAACTAGTCTTTAAATACTGGCAGTAAATGTAAAATCTGAGCCTTGTGTATTGAAGGTCAAGCAACTGACATGATACTGGAGACTAAACATCTGAAGGCAGGCAGGTGGCTTTGTCACAAGTGTTCCAATCTGGGTCACTTGGGAAAAACAACAAACTAACCCTCATTCCATCGGGTTCTGTTGGGTACCACTGTGTACCATGAGCTCCAGAGTGCACTGGAGCAGTAGCTGCATGGCACAGCCACAGTGCAGCTGAGCAGCACACACTTGGGCTATGGTGACAGGTCCTTCATTAGCCCATTCTTCTTTCAGCACATTGTCATGATAATGTGCCTCTTGTCATGAGCAATTCCTTGCACTACTGGCAGTCTATTAGTACAGGAGAATAAAAATCAAAGATGCATCTTCATAATTAAATTACATCTTCACATGCAACTTTGTGCAAAATTTAGAAAGGTACAGGGACAACAACTTTCCCTCAGCTGATAAATTATTCTTCTTACTGGAGACTTCTGGGCTGCAAAATAAGCCAACTTTTGCAAGATAAAGCTTCCTAGTTTCTGGAGCACACCTGGAGAAGAATCATCACAAAGTCTGGATTTCACATCATGCACTATTAGGGACTTTGGATTTCAGCAGGTTTCTCCTATAGGAGAAGCATAAAACATGTGCTGTAGTTGGAATATCTGAACAAATCCCATAGCAGCCAGTATTTGCTTCACAATCCCAGCTGCTGGAATTAGAAGCATGTTTAGTAACAACAAAATGGTTTGGTAGGAACCTAAATCCTCAAGTCTATTACATTTTCCAAGGTGTATTAGAGAACATTTGAGCCATTTAAGGCAGTTACACTGCCTTTAAATACCTTCAATAGGGAGACTGCCAGTGTACAGCTATCCTGGTGCTTAGGAGAACATTGGAAATGGTTTTGCTAAGCCTGTTACTACAGTGTAAGAGTAACACATCTTGTACAGGCACAACTTGCTATCTTCTTGACATTTGCATACAAACACAGGGAAATTGTTTCCCAATTAAGTGTTTAATTCTTTTAAGCAGCACCAAATCTTTCCACTAATCCTCATTTCCTTTCAAGCTTTAGATCTTCCTTGTCACTCTCTTCTCGGCACTTAAATTCTTCACTTTTTGGAGCAGAGTTTGACAGTCTGCCCAGCAAAGCCTTATGCAGACCAAGTAGAGGAGATTTCCAATACACTCATGTCAATAAGGAGATTTTTTTCCAGGTAGTAACATGACATGGGTGACTCACCCTAGGATTCCAAAACGACCCAGATCTTATCTGAGAAATCACTTAACTGTCAACTTGAACAGGTACAACCAGAGTGCAGGACACTGCACACTGCTGAACTGCCCACTTATCTCAACTGCTCACCTTCTATCTTTGCTTCTGAAGCAGCAACACACCATTCTCCCCCATGGTTTATTTTAGTTTTATTGGGATATTTTCACTAGTAGCTCAAACTAGGATGCTTTTTTTAAATGCTTTAACTGATATGATCTCAAAAGATAGCCTGCTAAGATGCCCAAAGTTTTACTCAAGTCAGAATTTACCACGTGTACTGTTTCTTCACACCACAAGAACTGTTACTGCATTAGAAAAACTGTTTGATAAAACTGTTATCTACAATTATCATTATTATTTGGCTCCTTTTTAACTTCATCACTTTTAAGGAGCTACAAAAATACCACAGAATTGTTGTCTGCATCTGTTAAACCTGGATCCTCCTTTCCTTCCTCCTACATACACCCTGTTTAAAAGATCTGCAGTTTTCTGGAACTTCACAGTATCATTTTTATTGGAAGAGACCTTTAAAGTCAAGTCCAACCACTAACCCAACACTGCCAGGTCACCACTAACCCATGTCCCTCAGCACCACATCTGTATGTCCTTGAAATACCTCCAGGGATGGCAACTCAGTCACATCCCTGGGCAGCCTGCTCCAGTGCTTGACAACCCTTGGGATGAAGAAATTTTTCCTAATGTCCAACCTGGCACAACTTGAGGCTGCTTCCTCTTGCCCTGTTGCTTTTTATTTGGGAGAACAGACTGTAGAGAGCAAAAAGTTCTCCCCTGAACATCCTTTCCTCCTGGCTAAACAGTCCCAGTTGCCTCAGCTGCTCCTCACAAGACTTGTGCTCTAGACTTTTCATCAGGTTTGCTGCCCTTCTCTGGACAAGCTTCAGCACTTCCACATCCTTCTTGGAGTGGTGGGCCCAGAACTGAACCAATATTTGAGGTGCAGCCTCATCACAGCCAAGTACAGGGGGTTGATCTCTTTCCCACTCCTGCTGGAGACTATTCCTGATCCAGGCCAGGGTGCTGTTGGCCACCATGGCCACCTGGGCACTCTACTGGCTCATGTTCAGCTGGCTCTTGATCAACATCTCCAGGTCCTTTTCTGCCAGGCAGCTTTCCAGCCACTCCTCCCCAGGCTGTAGCATTGCCTGGGGTTGTCAGGAGCCAAGTACAGGACCCAACACTCAACCTTGCTGAGCCCCATACCACTTGCCCCAGCCCATTGATCCAGCCTGTCCAGATCCCTCTGCAGAACCTCCCTACCCTCAAGCAGAGCAACACAACTAACTCTGCTTCATCTGCAACTTACTGAGGGTGCCCTCAACCTACTCAACCAGTAATTGATAAAGACATTAAAGAGAATAACCCTGAGCACTGGGGAACAGCACCTCTGACTGGCTGCCAAGGGGATTTGACTCTTCACCACAACTCTTCAGGCCAGGCCATTCAGACGGTTGACCCTCCTGACTAAGGGCAACTCTAATGACTCTTAAATGGCCTCATTAAGTTCTTTACACATTCCAACATGAAACACATTAGAATCAGCTTATTTCAAAATACCTCAGTAGACAAAGCAAACTTTGCCCATCCAGGCCTGCCCTGCTGTCTACTGCCCATTTTGCTCTTGCTTCTACAAGACTCTCTATCCACCATACCCTCAGAAGCAAAGTTCTACAGCTCCAAGATTTAGATGATGCCACACAAGTAAGGAACAAAATGGTGTTTCCATGCCATTTCTCATCTGTTCCAGCATTACACCATTCTCTCCAAAGATGCCAATTAGAGAAAATTCTCATTAAGATGACCATCATGACAGTGGCCTTCTCTATGCAATTTCAGGTAACTAACATTCCAAAGAGAAACATATTTCCCAGTGTAAAATCAAGACTCACAAAAATCCAAGGAAAACGACCCGTTGCTCCACTGCAAGTTCAATTGACTTTTAATCCCTCAGTGTTACAGAAGTGAAAAAATACATTTATTTTTTGGGTAAAGAGATTTTAATGGATGTTCTTGGCAGCATGTAACTCTTGGCCCTACTCTGGGCTCATCTTTATTCTACTGATTTTCTGTTCTCTGAGAGAACACAACAACTCTTGAACTTCCTCCACAGTTTCTTTTAAGACATTTCTAACATTTCATACTGGAGTGAAGATGACAAGTTTCAGAAGAGCTCCAATAAGCACAAGCAATTCTATTAATTTTTTTTACCTGCACTCACTAGCACATCCCATGCTTGCTTATATTCTCCAGCAAAGTGGACTTTTGGACTTTCCTACATGGTCTGAACCACCTCTGATAAGAGTTCCCTCAGCAAGGCATCCCAACCACTACCCTGCTGATGAGTACAAGCACCCCAAGCTTCCCTTAAGCACCAGTCAGTCCTCTGGCTGGTCTCAGGCTGTTCTTCCTCAGCTCTCTTCCCATCTCATGAAGATGGATGATGACAGCACCCTGCCTTCAGAGATTACCAAGCAGCTCAGCACAACTTTTCCTATGCTCTCAAAACTCTGAGTTCACCTCTTTAAGGACAACTAGGAGGTTTGATACAAAAAAAAGTTTCAAGCAACACTGTTGAGCAGGGGAATAGCAGATAATTTCTTAACAGATGGAAAAGTCTACTATCAGAAAAAAAATGTAGCTTCAGAGTTTCCAAATTATTAATGAAGTAATGATTGAAGAGTTGTCAGCATGGATGAGTAGAAGCATAGCTCAGCCTGTTAGTGAGGTTCCAAACTCAGAGCATAAATCCAGTATAATGGTCACTTAATGGTACATTTTACAAACAAGTTTATAAATTTTTGACTAAGGAAAATGCACACATCTGTTACTAAACATTTCAATAATTAAATTCCTTATGACTATTGATCCTAATAATGTAAGTTTTCCATGGAAATAAATATTTTATCAAATGAAGGAAGTGTAGAGAATAATGTTGACCTAATAGTCTCAACAAGAAAAATAAACCAGATTTCTTTACCATACCTCTACACTTGGGCTAAGGCTGCTTGGCAGTGTTTCTGATGTCACTGTTGTGCTGGGAAGGCTGGAGAAGTCCCAGGTATTCACAGGCTGTATTGGTTCAGATGGCTGAGAGTGATCAATGCATTTGGGATTGTCCAATAAGGTCACTTCATAAAATTCTTGAATATCTAAAGATGTGAAGAAAAAACCAAGGAGATAAGTTAGGCTTTATAACATTCTATTTTTAACATCTTCCTCCCACAAAACAAATGAGACACCTACTAGTAAATCTCCCTATTACAGGTGAATCTGAATCCATCACCACATCCACACATGACACACAACTTGCCCTCTACACCCCACATCTCAGAGCCTACATAGCCCCACTCACTTTGGCCTTCTGACACTGACACTGGTGGCTGATCTGCAGCAGAAATATATACAGGGAAATAATGGAAGCATGGATGTCTATGCTTCAAGTTATGGTATCTGTAATTTCACCTCATGTAGCCTATGGTTATCTGAAATCTACTGTTCAAGGGCAATATTAAAACATATACCACAAACCAACCTTTTAATTAAGCAACCACAGAAATAGGAGTATACTGATGAAATCATTCAGAGACAGAAGTTGTAAGAAGTTTAGATAAAGCAGATGGATCAGGATAGGTCATCATCTGTTTTATCAGTCTAAGTAACAAAAATAGGAAGAAATTTTTAACAGTAGGAATTACAAGTTATACTAATGAAGCAGCTTTTTCTATAAGCATGAAGACTCAACTGGAAACTTCTGGAGAACAAGAATCTGGCTGCATCAGTTTTATTGTCATTCTGTCCAGTACGTGGAGCACTATTAAAAAACCCACAATCCAAAGGTCTTTCTAGGACATAAAAGTACATGAAAATTTCTACCATAACTGTAATCACATCTGCAAACACATTAAATTTTCTTTTAAAAACCTGAAAGTTACAGGCTAAAGGAAGGGCAGACAAAGGAAGAAGTCATCTTGTAAATATTTTAGCTTCCTCTTCAAAGTAAACATTTGCTGAACAGGAGCTGTAAATTCATGTTTAATTACACCAGCTTCTCAGAAGACAAGCACACAGACACAGCCCAAGAAGTAAATAGGATCCAGCCATGAACAACCAGGACTATCCTGCAAAGTCTTGGAGCTTCTTAGCAAATGCCTTGAGCCACTAACACAGTTACAATTCCTTGACAAAGCTACATCACAAAAGACAGACCATGCAAATTAGAGAAGCCTTCCTGGTGCTGGTGTTCCAGTCTTAGCCTAGCTATATAGATATACACATACACACACACACAGACATTGCAGTCTTGTTCTCTGCCAGTTCAGAAAACTACAGTTCTCCAATTCCATTTGTATCTTTTCTCTGAGCAAGAGTCAAATTTGTATCAACTGCTTACATGAATTTTTAAAGTTATACTTGCTGTTAGCACTGCTGATTGGAAGAGAGCAGTGAGGGCTTCAGAAGATGGTAAGTGACCCAGATATACTGAAGCAATGCAGCCCAAGAGATAGAAATTGCCTTTAAATCTACCTTTCACATTAGTTCCTTAAGTTGCAAGTTTGTCTTACAGCTGCATTACCATTAATACATCACTCAAGCACACCAAGTAAAGATTATTTTTTTTTCTCCTCCTCCCAGTAGAGGATACTTTAGATATTAAAGTAGGCAGTGGGTTGATTTGATAGCTACAATACATAGCAACCCAGCCAGGAAGATCACTACATTATTTATGGGAAGGGGTTATTTGTGCAACTGTTCTGCAACAGAAATCTAGGGCACTGACTCTCAATTCTGCTACTATTTTTTTATGTCTCTGCCAGTGGAGGTGGCCATTTGTTCATACCACAGAGTGACTTGTTTCACAAAGCACATTATTACCCATACATCATCTCCTCCACCAAGGAGGCCACAAAAGATTTACTATCTAAAGATGTTAAAAATATATACACCACATAAGGGGTTTAGTTTCTATTTGTCCTGAACTTGCTCCAAATTCCTTTAAAAAATAAATAAATAAATAAATAAATAAAATTATCTAGGAACTTGGTGTCTACACGAAAACCTTCATTTTACAAAAAACAGTTATTCAAATTTTTACTATTCAGAATGAAAACATTACGTAGCTTTGAGTATAGACAAGCAGTCTATGCACCCTGAATGCATTAGTCCATAAGGAGTGAGTGCTGGACATACACTTTTTTTTTAAGCCAGAAACTCAGACCATACTAAACATAACCTAAAAATTTCTTCTTCTGGTCCATTGCTATATACCAGCTCACAAAAAAAAAACATTTAATTGCATGCACAGATGTAAAGGTCCACTTAAGTCATATTAACCTGTGGATGTATTACTAGCACATGACAAGTCATAACAATTTACTAACACTTAAAAATAGAAGATGGTAAATTTATTTTAAGTTCTATTTATGGTTAGATTCCTTCTTGGAGCTAGATATGCTTCTTTCACATCCCAGTCCCTTCCTCCCAAACCGAGTTACAAGAAAAAGAATTGAAAATCAGCTATCACACAATAGTAAAAGAAAACACTGATGGGGAACATTTGTAACTACAGGGGAACATTAAAAGAAGAGCTGACTGACACTTAAACAGGAGCAGAGTTTCAGGAAACCCAAAATGACAGAAAGTGATGAATGGTAGGCAACAGAAAAACATCCCAGAATTCTGTCAGCTTGCAAGGAAAACCACACGAAGTAGCCAAATCAGCAACATGTTTGATGGCAACAAGGCTAGAAGTCCACACAAAGCAAGTGACAGACCATCAGTTCCAAAAAGGAAGAATTGGAATCAGAGCATTATTCTTCTTATTAGTAACTGAGGAGCTAAGCAGTGGTGACAAACACAGTATTTTTTCAGCATTGATTACAGAAGAAGTTGACCAAACAAGCAGTTTACTGGTGCATTATTGTTTTCCCCTTCTCATATTCACCACTCAGTTTTGTCCTTAGAACAGGCTCAGTCACCAGTAACGTGATACACTGGAAACTAAAACTACTCACTCTCCAGGCAAACAAGACAGACTTACCTAGCAAATCTAAACACAGCAACTTCAGCAGGGAGTTCCAAGTTCACTAAAGCCCACGCCACAGTAATTAAAAGTAGAGCAGAGCTGCAGAGGCCAGCAAATTCTGACCTCTCCTAAATGAGGTATTTGTGATGGCCCTTCAAGAGCCTACATCAACTAGAGCATCTGCCTGTGGGGACAAGGATTCCAGCCAGCAACATGACACCGTTCCTGCAGATAGATTTCTTCCCTGCTCCTTCCAAGTCAGACACAAGGCCTCTGCTGCTCGCTGTTTCCACTGCTACGTGAGGCACCTCGTGCTTTTTTTGCTGGATGTTCAGCAGAGAGCAGACTTGGAATCAGAATAACTTAGGATCAGGGCATGTTCCAAAAATCTCCCTGTCAGGCCAAGCTCCCCACGCCAACCTGTGCAGCAGAAAGGGAATATGTGAGTTTAGTCAAGGCAGCTGAGGAAATAGAGCTGGGCAGAGTTATTCTCCCCGTTCACTCGTGAACCTTCTGGCAGCTGGAACTTCACAAGTTAAAGATGGGACACCTATCATTAAACTTGAAGAGAACAGTGTAACCCCCACAAACAAGGTGTTGATGTTGTTTTTAACAGGTCACAGACATAACATGAAGCTAATCCCAGGCCTCTGGACTTGCCTTGGCCTGTCTGGAGCTTTGTTTTAGCTTGTCCAACTCTAATGACAGTTACCTAAAGACTTACCTAATTTGTATAGCTCTTGCCTTCAGACAACTGGGTGATGTAACAACTGTTTTTATGAATATTTATCTATAAAATAAACACTACTTAATCACAAATAAGTATTTAATTATATATTTTTCATATAAATGTTACATATGGCATAGATATTATCTATAAATATATGTAAACCCAACATCTTAATATGTTTTGGCTAATAAGCATTAGCCAATCACTGTAATTATTTACATAGTTATGCTTCAGGTTTCTGAGAGAATCTCTAATGTTATGGTACAGAGGGAATCACTAAAATGTCACTGGCATGGATTACTTTATCTACCTGGAGGCTGTAGCAAGGTGGATGGACAAGAGGAAACAGCCTCAACTTCTGCCAAGGGAAGTTTAAATTGGACATTAGGAAAAATTTCTTGACCCAAAGGGCTGTAAAGCCCTGGATCAAGCTGCCTGGTTAAGTGGTAAAGTCACCATCCCTGGAGGTATTTAAAAGCTGAGGGACATGGTTCAATGGCAGACTTGGCAGTGATGGGTTAATGCTGAGACTCAATTTTAAAGGTACCTCCCCAGTTAGATGAGTCCATGATTCAGTAACTTTTTCAAAAAGAGATAAATTAAAAGCAGTTCTCTGATGATCACACTGATCTACTGGTTTTAGGCTATGCATTTTGATACTTTAAGCACTATTTGTGGATTACAGATATTTTCTCTTAAATAAATGCCAGGAAATTCCATACAAACTTAACATTTCATGGTCTAGAACACTTGAGACACTTACAACAACAGAGTGCTCTGGACACTGTGCGTGTAAAACAGTTACTGTTACCCTTACACCCCCACTACACAAAGTTGCAAATGGTACCAGAGTTTACACAAAGTTACCAAGCACACTTGGATTAATTGTATCCTCACGAAGAGCTGGCAGTTTTCATCTATGTATCAGCTTCACACCAGCAAGAGTTCACTTAGGAAGTTCTTGTTTGTTTTCTCTTGGCTTATTTCTTTATAAATTCATATTCTGCATTCTGAAGTATTAAGGGGAAGGGTCACCTCCCTTGACATGCTGGCAATCCTTTGTCCAATGCAACCCAGGATACTATTTGCCACCTTTGCCACAAGGACACACTTCTTGTTCATGTTCAACCCCAGTCCACCAGGACCTCCTCCTGCTGAGAAGGGGAGTCAACCCAGTGCAATTCAAGTAATTCTCTAATTCAGGCAGGAGGGATTAATGTGGAGGGAAATAGATCCTTCACTCCTAGGGCTTCCAGCCAAAGCACCTGAAGCACTGAAAACCTAAGTCTTAAAGCTACCAGAAAGGAAAACAAAGGTCAACGTGTTATTTCAGTTCAGGGCAATTTGAGATGTATGGCATCTGCCAAATTCTTAGCAGCCTTACCTAATGAATGTATAGGCAAAAGTAGCCATGATCACTGTCAGAACAGGCAAGAGTCTGTCAATGCCACTGCCTTCCATTCTTCACTTATAAAGCAACAACTCCTAATTGCAAGGAGGTCTCACTCCTGCAAACTGACTTCACTTGCTGTATCAAGCTAAGAAAACCCATTTAACACCAGTAAACCAAGATGTCAAAAAGTCTACGAGTAGTGACAAGAAATACACAAAGAAAATCTTCATACACATTTACCAAGCCAAGTTGACCAGAGTCAACTAAGAAGTGTCTTTGTGCATTCATTGGTTGTTTCGTCATGGTGCATGTGGCCAGTCAAAAATAAATGTTTGCATTCATACTGTGAAAAGTGACAAACAGACTCAGAGCCCATGAAAAGCCTCTTTTAGGGTTGGTTGTTTCCTTCCTTCTTGAGAAACCTAAAGCAACTACTGCTGTGAACAATCAAAACTTTAAAACTAAAATTGCAGGTTGCTGTGCAACTCTCTCACCACCCATTCTGCTACAAAACTCCTTGCCAAAAGCTGCACCATCCAGCTACTCATCCTCAGCCCTTCCACTTGTAACTCTGTCCTACCCTTTAAACCTCCCCTCTGCACACCTTGAGCTCCAGGAGACACTGTTTTCCAATTCTAAAACAAATGCTTTTTCATTTGCACTTAACTGAACCCCTCATCTAAGCTCAGATCTAGCTGGTTGCTTTTATTCCTCTAGCTGCTTTGTACAGTCAGACATGCTCAGCTCCTTGCCAGCCTGTTCCAACTGTTCATCCATGTTTTCCTTGGTGCTTACTAACCATTCACCACATCTTCACACTGTCTCTTTCCAATTTTCCTTCAGAAACCCACAGTCTTCTTAGTACATAACTAAGGTAGGGAAAAAAACTTAATGTTAAAGCTGTCACACACATCCAAACTCTTTGATGCCACCTCATCCATACCCACCTAAGACAAAAAACATAAGCCCAAAGACACACAAACTAAACATGAACTCCCAGTTATCCACTCTCTCCAGATATCTCAAGCCCAGCTGCATGTCAGCAGCCAATACACAATGTACTTTTGTGATTCTAAGAGGATGTACTTACTACTGGTAACAAAAACCTGTCAGGGACAAAGGAAGTGTTTTAAGTTTTATTTGTAGGTTGTTCCCTAGTGTCAGTAGAGGGCTGAGGAGGTTTTTCCTCCAGACCAATGCATTAAAAAAAATAAACACAAACTATTTTTGGGATAAATTCACAACACTCCAAGTCAGGCTTTCATACAAGTGCATAGCTCTGCTTAGAGGAGACAGCACAAGCATTGATTTCTTCTACCAACAGTAATCTCACAGACTTGAAGGTTATTATCTGCCTTCAGTGACAACACAAGGATGGGTGACACCACACACCTATAGCATCTCCACCAGCACTAGCAATTCTACAATTACCTGCAGTCAAAGCCTAACACAAGTTTCTGAAAACAAGACTTAATTTGCAATTCTTTTGCAATTTGTCCAGTTTTCCTTATTGCACCTCTGCCTTTGGCTGACCTTTTGCAGCAAAACAAGCACCATCCCTCAAAGTGCAGGCACCCAGATGCACAGAAGGCACAGGGCACTCCATCTGCATAGCTGAAGACAACCTTATGCCCTTTCTGCTGGCATCACCATGGGAGCAAGCCTAAGATTAAGATGAAATATCCTCTCTCATGCTTTCCCCTTCCACTACACTGTAGCCAAGCACTGAAGGAAATGCTGAGGAGATTAGGAGCAAAGCCAGGTACACAGCAGCATGGGAGGAGACAAGCATCAGAACTAGGGGAAATAAAAAGGTGATAGAACACAGGAAATAAAGTGAAGCAAAACAGGACAGAAAAAATTTCCAGAACCTGGAGAATACACCAATGACTCCCAACTGTGACTTTCTTTTCAGCCCCCAGGTGAACAACAGATTTATTGACAAAGTTTTCCTGTCAGTAGCCCCTATTATTCTGTGAGCAGAAGGCTGTAATTAATAAATTCTACAGTGCAGTTTTTCAACACCAAATATCCAGTATAATGACCAAAAGGATAATCTTTTGGCCCAATACTATTTACCTGTACACCACAAGTGACTCAACCTCCACTAGTCTTATTTGCTATTTTAGGCTACCAAAAGCAGCACCTAATCCCCAAAATTCAATATACTGCACTGTCACACAGTAATGTAATACAGAAGGGATAACAAAAACAAGGACACAACCACCCCCAAACTTTCCATGCTGTCAAACTGCATTACATACATTAAAATCAGGTCTCTTGAAGACAAAGACCTGCAGTTCTTCCAAAACCTGGGATATTCTGAAGTAAACAACAAACTACATTGCAGAATTACTAACAACCACTGAGTTAACACTCCAGTCATGTGGTCAGCAATTTACATGCTTTATCCTCCATCTGGATAAAGAAAAAAAAAAGAAATAAAATAGTTGACTACCCTTGGGAAAAAATAAAGGAACACTCAATCACTGCAACTGACCAACTCCTGTAAGTTTCAAAGGAGACCACAGTAAGCCTAACCATAGCATACCCTTAGAAAAGCAGACAAACACCTCAAAGTTGCAACAGTTATATTCCACCGATGTTTCAACCTCAAATAGAAGCAAAGATGTTGTATTACAGAAGCTGCAATCTAGGTAAAATCCTCACAAAAATGCAGCAATGGTGAGATTTGAAAGTGAGAATATCCTATGTAGCATCTACAACCATGTCAGTAGTATCCAACACAGCAGGAGATCAATTCTCTCTAAACTTTCCTCTAATAAAAAAAAAATATTTGCCAACTACCTAAGCAAATCTACTTATTGTCAAGAATTTCTGGATTCTTAACGTAAGCATTGCTCAAGTGAGTCTGAAAGAACTTGTGCTGGGGCTTCAGGAACATTTGGGAAATGGGAAGCAGGTCACAGCAGCCTTCCTTGAGGAAGAGGGGACTGAAGAGCACAGCCTTACACAGGGACACATAAACCACTTGCAACTGAAACTCTCAGGGAGGCCTGAGCTGATTTGAAAAGGTAACTGTATGTTTATATCATACACCTGATTAACTACACCACTGCAATAAAAGCTGAGAGTGCAGTTTCCCCCAGAGCAAGTACTTCTGGTTTCAGGTATGAAAAGCTGCTGCTTTAACTGTGTTTGATTTCCATTTAGCCAGCAAACACAGAAAGGATCCCCAAGCTGGCCAAGTGAGATGCAGCTAAAAGAGCAATAATGTCTCTACAGAGATGTCTCACAGGGCAGAGCTGAGCCAGATGTCAACTAGCAGGTGTATGAACACACCACTGCAAAGGGTCCCAACTTTTGAGGAGTACTGACCCAATGCAGTCTCCTTCAGTCTAAAATGGAGTTATTTCCTAGCCTAGCCCATACAGTCAGTGTGGACAGAGCTGAGAAAGCTGCAGAGGCTGTTACATTCCTAGATGCTGCAGCCCCACTCAGACTGCTGATAAACCTCAACGAAGAGTTTACTGCAATGGAACCAGCAATCTGACAAAGCTCCAGAGGTAGGACTTTTTCAGGTGTGTAAAAACATACTAAACATTAATAATATATTCAGCTCAGTTCATAAAGCTCACTAATCCAAACTATGCTTTAAAAAACCTTAATGGTCACCAGGGGGGAGCTCTTCTTTGGTTCAGTAAAGATTTTTGAAACCACTACTTTTTCTTCTTCTTCTAAATTTCCCACTTTGGATATTTATGTAGAGACTCTCAGAATTCTCTGACACCTGTGAAAGTGCAGCTCAGCATTATCAGGAAAATGAATAATTTGAAGTAGTAAACTAACTCATGTTTCTACCTATAACTAAGTTTTAGACTATTTCAATATGATTGACTGCAGCATTCAGCCCCTTAAAAACAGACTTCAATTACACTAAAAGATTTTGCATATAAACATAAATCTGAGGAGGGTTTTTTCCACCTTTTCCCTCCAAAGTGTAAGACTTGCAGATGCAGGTGTTCCTTCTCTTTTATTTTCAAAAGAATAAATACATCAGATATCCTTCAAACCAGATAACCTTTAAAATAACCTGTACCTTTTTAAGGGGGAGGCCTGCCTAAAGCAGTAGCAGAACTTATCTGCAGAATTGCTACCCCATTATTTGAGAAAAAAAACTTCATTTTGGTAAAGTTACTTAAGTCTATCCCTCATTTCCATACATGAATATTTTACTTTTATCTCTTAATAAACTGGCTCACCTTTCTCATTATCAAAATATTTAATAACAAGCTATTTTAACTACAACCAAGAAATCATAAGCTAGGAAAGATACCACAGAATTCTGAAACTGTACAATAGAAAATTTACCTCAGCCTCACAGTATTCTCAATCTGATTTTAATTACAGGCATTGACATTCCTTTAATTAAAGTAGCAGACATCATTACATTTGGCTAATTGAAGCAGAGGCAATGGGAAATACCACATTACAGAAGACACTGAAAATACAGTGGGCTTTTTCACAGCCTGTTTTAAGGAGACTAATTTTGTCACTATTTTGAAGTTCTTACAGTTATTTCCCTTAACACTGTTGCAATGCAAGTTTCCTGATGCTGGCTGCTCACATTGTTACTGCTCTACTTCAAACTAATTAAAGCCATAATTAATACTTAAGAATCAGGTCAAGTCTGTAGATTGTTGAACTAAAATTTTATCTATAAATTAAAAGCAGGACACAACATTAAAAAGGTCTCAAAGGAGGAAATAAAACTTTTTTTTCCAGCATCCAAATGCAAATTCAGAATGAAAAAAAAACCCTTCAATTTCTTCATATGTATCTAAATATTTGAAATAAAATCTTCAGTATTCAGAAATAATTAATTTCCCATGTTTTAAACTCATTACTTTCTGTGCAGAAAGCAATTCTATTTATTAACCAACAGAACAGCATTTGATTGTCAAGTTAAAAATTATACTAAGGAAGACACAAAGAAGTTGACAGCAGATCCTGGCTACAACCTTTACAAACATTCTCATCTACCACGGACAGGCAGGACCTGCATATAGTGCTGTCACTTAGAGAAAGCAAAAATTAATGGATTAAGTTATTCTTAATATTATTAAAAAAGAAACCACACAAGAAGCACCAAGCCACACAACCCACACACCAGAAACTACAAGTACCATGCTTGCTGGAAAAAGTATCTTTAGGAGAAATAACTTGGTAGTTGAGCTTGAAACTTTGTCAGAACAGCAGCTATTTAAGCTGGAAACTCATCACAACTGTTCTAAAAGGCAGACTTAAAAATCAGCTATGAAGTAATTAATATAAAATGCAGTTTTCCAGGTAAATCCAATCTGCAGGACAACCAAACACTTTATCCAGGTTGCTCCCAGACCTTAATGGCAAAAGGACAGGCAGGAGCAAGCTCAAGACCCTCCCAGTAACTGCAGCCATCCTCCAGATCACATTTTTCCCAGGGAGCCCCCCAGTCTGTCTTCACTCCCATCACAGTCATCACACCACAAGATGTTTCCAGGAAAACAACAGCCAGGAGCAGCCTGCCTTGAACAGGTTAAAGGAGGAAGACTCCAGTTGACAGCATAACTGGCTTGGAAGGTATTAGCCTGGTGTGAGACCACCTTTCTGGCAGTTTGGGAACATACACAAACAGGCTGTAATAAACAGTCATATAGTGAGACAGTGAATAATTAAAATAAATATTAAAATAAATAATAATAAAGTTAATGCAACACACCCCAGGAGCCTGACACCTACTGCACACACTCAGAGGAGCTGACAAAAGCCAGGGTCAAATGGTCACAACAGACCACTTGTACAAGACCAGAGAACAGGCCCTGGAGCCCACCCAGGCAACAGCAGACTCCAGTTTTCTGCTCCTGCAGAATGAAGCCAGCAGACACAAGTTTGTCTGCTGTCCTGCTGTCTCAAGTTCACTACCAAATGATGGGAAGTTATTAAAACAGTGCAGATCCTTATTTGGATAGGAGAAGAAGCTACATCTTGCAGGTTGGGGTATCAAAAGCTAACAGAGCAAGATCTTACTTAAGGAAGAGGAGAAAATAATTCTGCATGGATCTTCAAGATAGTTTTAAAAAATCTCCCTACACACAGAGAACGAGAGGTACCAAAGGTAACAGTGAAATTTACTGGGTGAAAATAGAAAGTGCAAGTGCAGTACATTAATCTTCTGATGCAAGACCTCAAGATACTGATTCACTAATGAATGAGTCCTGTTCATACGTGTCCACAAAGATTATGTCTAGGTTTTCATCGTGGACTGGATTAGCATCAACAGGGTACTGAAGAGAAACAGAGCTCCTGGAACTAAAAGACTTTTGTAACTGACCTATTTTCATTACTACCTTTCATAAACTCACCTGATAACAAAAACATAAGGTGACTATCTTCTGTAAAACTACACAAGATTAAATAAATGTTCCAGAAGAAGAGATTCCACCTGCAGCAGTGCATGTTTGTTTTGCCTGTCCCTGTGTTTCCACCACAAGAGAGACTGAAAGAAGCTGCAGTACTACAAAGGGACCCACCTGTATGACACCAAGCACACAGGAAGCCAAACAACACATTTAGCTATACTGTCGGTTATTACAGCAATTCAGAAGCAGGTTAATTCATTAAAAAACAAGGATGCAGAATTTTACACTCAAAAATAAACCCTTTCATTCATTAGCTGTCAAAAATAGTGACAATCAATCAAGGAGAAACCACACCTCACTGCTTCCCTGCAGAAGTTTCCAAATAAAGTCAGGATTCTGCAAGTTGTATTTATGCTGAATGGTTTTTCCAAACAGACACACAGGAAACTCAAAATGACATGTAAGTAGTCCAGCAAGACTTATGAGAACATTTTAAGTGAAGCACTACAAATACTCTAATAATTAATAGTGCATTCACTACACTTTAATATGCAACAAAGGAGAAAATAAATGTATTCCCTGAAGCACTAAAAGCCTCCTCTCATTAACTTCACACTTTAAATATATACTTGGCGATGTTTTCAGAGACTCTTCTGCAGAAGAATTTGCCTGAATCCTACAGGAGATTAAAACCAATTCAATTCATTCACTGCTACTTATGGACTTCCAACAGAAAAAAAAAAAAAACTCCTTACAAGTTTTTCAGATGAATGAACACGGGGAAAACCAGCCTAAAGTAATCTACAGCAACATGTCACAGAAGACAAAACTGCATCAGTTTTAAGCAGTCTGGGCCAGTCAAAAGCCTCAAAAGAAAGTTAAGAAACAAGTAAACTGTTGATCTGAAACAACACGTGTTACAATGCAAAACAAAAACAGAACGACGAGCAGTACATGGCTTCTGACACAAGGGCAAAACGCTTTTCTTCTGAACTCTGCAAGTGACAGCGTCAGCAGGAACCGACCGGCTTCGGGACAAAGTGAAAGAAGGCAGCCTTTACCTATCAACGCCTGGAAAAGGTTACTTTGGAAGATGCTGATGACACGCTCTATGGAGTTTCGCAGCTGCCGGTCCTCCGCCTGGCTCAGCTTGGAGCGGTATTCCTCCAGGAGGCGCAGGGCTCGCTGGGTATCTGCAAGCGGAGACCAGACACACCGGTGACCCCGGTGCACCAGGTAGGAGGCACGGGGATGCACACGCCGGGCACGCAACAAGCCCCCGCCGTCGGGACCGCCCTAGCCCAGCCCAAGCCGCTTCTTTGTTCGCGGCTGAGCGAGCGCGGGCGGGACCCTGCCCCTCGCCGGGCTCGCACCGCCCGCAACCCGCGGTCCGGCGGCTCCCGGCAACCGCCCCTCCTCTCCCGTCCCGCCGCCGCAGCTGCGGGGCGGCGAGTCCGGCAGCCGCCGGGTCCCCGCGGCGCTCACCTTGCTTCCTGACGGGCATGTTGCTCCGGGGCCGCGGCGCTCCGCCTCACAAACTTTGAGCCCGACTCAGGGCGCCGCGGCGGGGGCGGTGGCGGCGCCGCGGCTCCCCCTGCCGGAGGTGGAGGGACGGGGTTGGGGCGGGGGGGGGGGGCCGCCCCGCCTGACCCGCCTGACCGACCCACCCGCACACCGGCCGGCCGGCGAGCAAGCGGGCTCCGCTCGGGGGGTCCCTCCGCACCCGCCTCGGCGATTCCACGGGAGACGGGCTGGGACGAAGCGGGCCGGGCGTTGCGGGGCGGTGCAGCGCGGAGGGCCGGGCCGGGGCCGGTGGCGGGGCCGGCAGGGCTGGGGCGCTCGCGCCGCCCGCCGCCTCCCGCTCACACTGCTCGGAAATTCCAAACTTTCCAGCCAAAATGGCGGCCTGGAGGCTGTGGGGAGCGCGCCCCCCCCGCCACCACGTGACCGGGCCCGACGGCCGCCCAATCAGGGCCCGGCTGGGCTCGGGGCCGGTACCTAGGCGAGGGGCGGGAGGAGGCAAGGTGAGCGCTCCCTGCCCGCCTTAAAGGGGCCGGTGCGCCGCCGCCTGGCCCCGCCCAGCCCCGCGCTGGTGGGCGGTGGTCCCGAGACCCGTACCGCCCCTCCGGGCGATGGAAGTCGCCGGTCTGCCGGCGGTGCCGGGGTGAGCCGCGGGAGACTCTCCCAGCGCCTCCGTCCCTCCCTCCGAGGACCGATTGAGCCGGCGCGGCCACACCGCCCAGAGCGGGACGGTCCCGTCCCTCCCGCACGAAACCCGCCCCGGAGAGTCCCCGGCGCAGCTCGGCACCGCCCCGCCGCGGGCGAGAGGCGCTCCCCGGTGCGGCCTCTGTCCCGGGTGCCCCGTTGTTGCCGGCCGGCGGGCGCCCAGGTCGTGGGGACAGCTACAGGTGTGCCGCCCGAGTTGCTTGGTGGTTGCGGTGATCCCCGCGGAGCTGCCCTTCACCCGCTGGCGGGAGTTAGCGGGCAAAAATGGACTAAGTAACCGTGTGGGCACCGGTACTGTCGGTGTCCCGGGCGTGGGTCAGTTCCTGTTGTCCTACCTGCTTTAGAGAGGCAAACAGAGATGTTCCCCGCTCCGGGAGCCAACAGCCTAACTCCATGACAGGAGGCAGGGGAACAGACCTTACCAGCCTCCCAATAAGCAGTACACGGAGCACTGACATCCACCTGTTGCTGGCTTTTTCCTTCATCACCTTCGTGAAGAACACTATGAGAAAGAGAGGAAGGGCTCATTTGAAGGAGGATAAGGAAATAGCTTGGCTGCAGTTGACAGAGAACATAGGGTTAGCGGGAGGGCATTGTGGGAGAAAGCAGAAAAGGCCTTGCTGACTTGAAAATATAAGAAGCAGGCTGTATAGACTGACATCATGAACCGATCTGAATCATGAAAGCTACTGCCTCAAAATTGGCTTGGAAGTTGTCATAGGTGCCTGCACTGGCAGTGCAAACAGCTTGCTTTTATGTGTGATAGCAGAGGAGACAGAGCAGTGATATGGGTGATTTGGACAGGGGGGTTGGACTAGATAATCTTCTAGATCCCTTCCAACCCCTAACATTCTGTGATTCTGTGAATACATGTGAGATATATGATCTTTGTAGCATATTCTAGGTGCCCATTAAAGGGAAAATGTATATTAAAACTGGTAAACTTAGAGATAACTCAAATGCTTGTACCAAAGGGGAATGTTACTTATTTCTCAATCAAATGGACAATCAACCAGAACTTTGGATCTGAAACACTTGGACCCTGTATGTACATGCACGTGATAGGCAGAGAGAGACTTGAAAGTTCAAAGCAAATCCTGCTGATGAGATATTTTTTTTTTATCCCAGTTTGCATCTCCTTTACAGTTTTTTCATTTAGATACAATTGAAAATGCACAGAACTTACCCCAGGCACCTAGAAAGAATCTTTGGTCTGAATATCAGGACTAGATTTGGCTGTGGCAAAGTCTTAATCTTAAAGGAAACTTACACTGCAACAAATCTAACCCAGATCTAGAAAAAGCCTCTTTCTCTCCTTCCCTCACCCCTCCCGAATACTCCCATGTTATGTACTTAAAATTTACACCAGGAGTTTCTCTTCCTCCCACAGCTATGTACTGTACTGTAAAAGTGTTCACATACCTCACTGAAGAAAACAGAACATACATTTAGTGCTAACATATATTTCCCATTTGCCACATTTCTAGTTTTATTTTTTATACCTCCAGAGTTTTGGCACAAACCGATACCAGTTCATATATTTTTAAATTAAAGCAGGCTAAGAAAGGATGTTGGCAGAAGCCTCCATCATCTGGCCTCATCAGTTTGCACTGTTTACAACAGCAATAAATGTACTCTAAAGGGGCCATAGTCCTCTTGATGTCAGAGGAATATATATACAGAGGGAAGAACAGCCTAAATTTAGCTAGTAGAAAGGAGACATCTGCAGCAGCTAGGTTGGTTTTGCTGACTGACAAAAAATGTATTATTACAAGGCAAAAAAAAAAGACATTTTTTTTTTTGCAATTAAAGGAACCACCATAAAGAAACTACCTTTTCATAAACAGGATTTGATGTTTCCAAGGCTTTTTTATTTTAAATAAGAGATAATCCCGTTACATACAGTCGTTGTGCTGGGAATAGAGAAATAATCCCACCTCTAACACCCTGAGACAGCATTTCTCACTTGTTACTAATGCTCCAGGAAAAAAAAAAAAAAAAAAAAAAAAGAACACATCAAAGAGGGGGTCAGGATGAGGGATCAGCAAGCCAGGAAGCAATTAGGTGAGCCTTATTGTACCTCAGAGAGCAGTGCTGCTTCCCAGCACTTCTGTTTCAGTTCTAGCAGAGTATTTGTTGATGGAAAGTGGTTGAACCAGAAAGCACAGTGTTAAACTTCAGTATACAAAGTGGTTTTGAAGTTCCAGCACATATAGAAAATATCCCATGAATGGAAAATGGCATTTATGCTACCACATTGCAGTAAGAGTCAGCGTTGCAAAACTCTCCTGTATTAAACATCAGCTTTTTCAGACTTCGGGTTTCAGGAGATCATGCAGTTCCCTTGGAGGAGGGAAAAACTGGGTATGAACGAGATCATCGTTTGTGACGCAGCTTAAGCACTACTGTTTAAATTAAACCATTACAGGCAGCAGGCAGAAAGGCTTGCACTGAAACCGTGACTGGGGTGGTCAGCACAATGCTGCACTCAACACCTCCTGGATGTGCTCCAGAATGACCCTGGGCACAGGAACTCCAGAGCAGTTAAATGCAGAACGAGCCTGTCTCCATCGTAGCCCTCTGAGCCCAAGGAGCAGCAGAGGATCTGACGATGACCCCTCTCCTGCCTTCCAACTGCAACATTCAAACTCCTCCTGTGGTGACTGCTGCCTCCAGCCCGCGGGGGAGACTCTGCTTGGGACCATCCCTCTGGCAGGGATGGGCAGCCTGATACAGGGCACGGATTGCTCTACCTGGAGAATGGCACGGTGCTGAAGGGGGAGTGTGCAACACGGAGCAAGCAGCTTTTGACAGCAAGGAGGCCAGCACAGCGTGTGTTGCCCAGATGTAATGAAACTTCCATACGACCTGATCCTTGCCCCTCGGGGCCATTTGTGCACACAGGGAAAAGCAGGCCCTGTTCGAGAGGCTAATAAACCCAGTTTACAGACCCATTGTAAAACAGAGCCATTTCCCAGTTTGAGAAACTATGCCACAGCTTGTTAGCATCTGCCTGCTCTGAAAACGATCACAGTAGTGACCCCTGCCAGGAATTTGTATGGATCAAACACCAGCTCGTACCTCCTCGAGGCAGGCCAGCTGCCTGCTGCCCTTTGAAAACAGCTCTTTCTGCTCCATCCCGCTAGCCCCGCCCCCCACAGCAAACACCAGTACCCTCGGGCTTCTCATGCCTTGCAGCAGTCACACATCGGCCACAGGCAGGGCAACATGATGTGGAGCGGTCTGACTTCATGCCAGCTCCTGGTGGACCCCTCAAGTCACACTGGAACAAGCTGCCAACCACATGGGCTGCTCAAAATGGCAATAGAGTCGATGGGTTGCAGCTGGCACCCCACACGAACAGTAGAGATGTGATGAACTCAGAACAGGAGGCTGCAAGAAACATGCTCTAGATATGCATTGAAAGTATCATTCAACACAGCAAAAAGCACTGAAAACCAAGAGAGAAAGGACAGCAGACATCACCACACTGCAAGAGTTCAGTTATCACTATGGGCAAAAAAATTGAATAGTAATGAGCTAGACAACCATTATTACAGCAGAAGATGGGGTAGACTAACTCAATAAATATTGGTAATTGTATTCATATATTTCAAGCTAGACAATGATGTATAAGGTGGTACATTGCTAGACTTGAATATTAACTTTAGCAAAAATAATTGCTGCCAGTTGAAGAGTAATGAATAAAGTTCAAGAGGTTTTTTTTTTTTATTGAGCTTGTAACACGAGCAAGAAAATTTATCCTTTCTATCTAATTTTCTATCTAATTTTTGTCATCTGTTTAAAGCTCAAAGTCACCATATAGCATAGCAGTCACCATATAGTATACAGAGCAGATAATTTCCCCTTTTCATACAGAACTGGGAATTATTACTCATAAAAGGATCTCTGACAGCTGCAGAAAAGCTTTCACTTCACTTCCCCTGCAAACTCAGTGCAATGCTTCACAGCTAACTGAGGAAGCAATGAAACTAATGAAGCCTAATTTCCTCTGGCTAATAAGGAATGAAGGCTGAGTGGAGTTAGCTTGTTCATTATGCCTCCACTCATCTGTATTCTCTGATGTCTGATAAGATTCGTGCCACAGACTTACCTTCAAGGAGCTCTCTTCTCAGGAGAGTGGCTTTTCTTTATCATGTGTAATTTTGTGGGTTGTAAGAGATGCAAACAACTTCTTACAGAAGCATTCTGCTTGACTGAAAGCATGGCATGGTAGCATATGTCTTTTTCTGCAAGAACTACTACAAATAGCTAATTTTCATGAGGCTACTAAAGATTAAAGCTACTCTTTTCAATATATTGTGCAATTACTGTGTCATACAACCCAATGATTTCCATGCCTGTCATATATACTGCTAACAGTCAAAATACCAGCTCAGTCTTTATCATCTTCATTCTTCTGAATGAATTCTTCAGAATTTCTTCTGAATTTAGAATAAGGTGCTGCCTATCACACACAGAAGGATCCAATGTTATATCAGTTGTTAAAACCAAAGTTTTATTAAAAATCCCAATATAGTTTATTTAATTCAGCCTACTCAATAGATTTTTTTAGGATCATCTTACGCATCTCTCATTATTTGATTTTCATCTTTCTTATACAGAGAAGACAGTTTCCCCAGTAATAGAAGCTTCATATTTTTAATTTGGGAACTCTATATCCAGTGTCTGTCCTTGTAACTGAAACTTGTCTTAGGTTAATTTGATCTTCATAAGAATACAAGGATCCCTTTATTTTTAGGGTTATAAAGTCCAGCTGAGTATGTTTCTGTTTACAGGGAGAGTAAGATAGAACTGCTCTCTTTTCTTTCTCTTCTCTTTCTTTCTTTCTTTCTTTCTTTCTTTCTTTCTTTCTTTCTTTCTTTCTTTCTTTCTTGTCTCAAGAAATTATTCTTTGTTTTTTATCATTAAGTAGTCTGTGCTCTGAGGATGTTTGAGCTCTCGTTCAGTTAGGGATTGTTTGTTATTTGTATAAAGTCATCTCATCTTTCATTTGCTCTCTTGCAGTAAGGTATATCTATTCAGTTTTGGACAGTTCACAATCCTACAATATAGTGAGTTTGGTTATTCCAGCAGCCTCAGGACAACATTATAAGAAATATATGACTTCTATTTCATTATTTAGAAAGTTCCATTTGAATTTATTTACCTAATATATAGAAGAGTAGAACTGGAATTTTTATAAACTGTTAAAGCTCAGTGCATGGCTGCTAATGCTCCATTGCCTTCTGGAAGGCTGCAAAACATCAAAACCAAAAGCATACAAAACAATATTAATTATAACCATTAACAATTACATATGACAGTCATCAACCTAGATCATCTTCCTCCACACTTTCTATAATGGGGGCTTTGTTATATAATATCAGCTTAACAGCTTCTTAGTTGACTTCCTGATGTAAAGATAAACATCATTATATAACCTGCCTATTTTAACTTTCTTAGTCAAATTAAGCAGTGAGGTTGGTGTCTTGTACAGAATGAGTTTGTCTATGAAAATCTGACCCAAGAAGTGAACCCTCGAGGAGCTGGTGAGATGCTCTTCAGCAGCGTTCACCTGAGAGGAGGGCAGCAGCTGCTTGGGGGTTTGCCTGGTCAAATGCTCACAGATGTATTGAGGAAGTTAACTGGGATTTTTCCATTATAACTATTATCTAATTAAAATCAAATATATTCAAAACAAATGTAACTTTTCACATCATATGAAGATACAACAAAAAGCAATGACAAAACAGAAGAAAGTGCTGTTAGACCTCACTGGGGGATTCAGATACAGGCTATGCAAAGTAGCACTGTCTCCCAGAAAAGTGCCAGGAGCCACTTTAGTGCTTTCCCCTTAATTCTGTGGCACAGTCCCCAGCGTGCCTTGAAGTGGAGCCACTAGCCATGGCTCTCTTCACTCGGTGCTAATTTTCAGGCAGCTGCTCTCTCTCTGGAGGAGCTGCCTCAGCCAGAATCCTTGCACTGTCCCAGTGTCAGCTCAAACATCTGGACAAGCCTAACCACAGAAAGGGGTGTGCCTGAACCACAGGACCCAGTAGCACACTGCAAAACGACATCACAGCAAACCACATCAAGACACCTTTGTTTTCCCAACCCAAACAAAGCAGCATTTGTATCAGAGAGCATGGGACTGCACCCAGCATTCTGCCTCTTACACAAGGGTGAGATCTACGTACCTCTGCTGCCACCACGTTATCCACCACAAGCACCTGAAGAAATAGATAGGTTTTGTATTTTGGGATTACAGACACACATAGCTAGATTAGGTGAGTGGAAAAACTAGAGCAGGATTTTGGCAGTGATTTTTAAAGGAATCAAAATCATACTTTTCAGCAAGTAGTTTATTTTAAAAGCTAAGAATCCCTGTCTCTAAATTAGGACATTATAATTTGAATCAAATACTGAGTATTTCTAAATACTGCAGGAACACACTGAGCGTGTGGAGCTCTTTCAGTAACACCTCTCTCCTGGTATGACAGACAGCTTGCCTAAAATTCCCTCTTCCTATGCTCACATCTAACCTTTGAGCCCACCAGAGAAATACATATCTGAGAGGCATTAGTAAGAGCACAAACAGAAGACTGCTGGTTTGCCCTTCACAAACTGTAGTTCCAACTGTAGCATTCTGCCTGTTATTACCTACAGAATATGCTATAGGTACCCAAGTCCTAATCTTCCCCTCTCCAGCCCCTCCTCACTCCCTGCTGCTCAAGACAGTAGAAGTTCTCTGCCAGAGACATCAGCTCTGAGAAGGAGTTACTGGAGCCAGCATGATTAGCTGCTCCTCAGAGCTGGTTCTGGTGGTAAACAGGTAATTGTGTTATCAGGCACTCCTTCCCTTTAATGGGTTTTCTTCCTCATTGTTTGTGCAGTAGCTTTGTGAGGATAAGGGTGAGTATGTTCCACAGCTCTGTGAAGGAAAAGAGCTGTGTTAAACAGGAATGCAGCTAAAGAATTCAAGAAAAGTTTTGTCTTGTTTGGAATTTTGTGGATAATTTACATTCTAGGAGAGGCTGCTCATGAATGAGGGCGAGTTCTTCAGTATCTCTTTGAACAACTGCAGAGGTGGAGCAACTCTAGATGAGCAGTGTGGAAACCTGGAAAACTGTGTGCAGCTATGCAGAGATCTACTGATGGAGAGGCTCTGGGGACTGCAGAAACTGCCCACGGTTAATGCACCCTGCCCCTCACCCCAGGCAAAGGAGTGTTTGATGGTGGTGAGCTCTCAGTGAGCATCCTGCAGCTCCCACACAGCTTTTCTGTTATATTTTGATGTGTGTTTAGGTGCAGAAAGTCCTTGCAAACCTGCTCAGTTTTCAAGAAAGGACTCTGCAAAGAGCCTCCGTGTGGATTTTGTAAAAAAAACACCCTTTACATCCTAGTGGTATTGTGTCTACTCTTACTGAATATAAAAGAGGTTGTCTGAGACCAAAAGAACCTGTTGCTGATTCACATGCAGATTCCAGTTTGTCCTTTCAGTACATTCTCTGTCATAGATAGCTCACTAAGGCTTTGTAGTTTGCATAGCACTTGTCTTTCCCCAATTCCCTGATCAAATACTTTTGCTTGTTGAGGTCAATGGAAATTTCAACAGTTTCCGATGCTAAATTCCAAAGGATGTTATATTAGACTCTGAGAATCAGAACAACATCTAACAGACTGACCAAAGCATTTTGCTGCTGGCATCAAAGACTTGCATGGACGGTTAACCCCTCCAGCCAGGTCCAAGGATCTAGCTCTAAGCTCCAGGGAAGCTGCCTGCAATAATAAGCGTGCACACTCACAGACAAGAAGTACTGTAAAGCTATTTATAACTGATATTCCAGTGCTTCTGTGTCTTCCCTTCACTTTTTGTTCTCAAAATACAGCATTTCTGGAAATAAATTATCAACCTTTCTTATTGCAGATTTTCATTATGGAGAAAAAAACAAACCTTCCACTAACTCCAAGTGTTTTGGGTTTTTTTCACAGTAAAAAGTGGCATCACGAGAGGCTGTACCACATTCCTCCTCAGATCTACACTATTGCAACAGCAGAGCTCATTGAGGAACTAGTTTGCCCGATACCAAGAGTGACTCATAAGGACAGAAGCTGGAAGACAGGTGTATGCTTGCAGTCCTTGTCTCATTTCCCTGACACTTTAGAAATGCAGCAGAAGACATTAACTTGGTGATGCACAGGCTTCTCTCAGGAATGGTTTACATTGATGTACTTGCTTAACACTGAAAGATGAAAAGTTCCTTTATTTTTTTTGTTGCTGAGATCATGTGGACTAGAACTTAAAAGTTAAATATTTTTTCTTTCATCAGTAAATATTTTACACTCTGCAAAGACAGACTTACAGAAGAAGCATGAGGTGACACAAAGAGCTACAGCAAAAGAAATGCTGTGAAGTTGAATATTGTAGAGAACAAAATCACACCAGCCATGAGGGAGAGGCAAGAAATGCAGGTATTCAGTACAGGATTAGCTGTGAGCTCTTACTGAGACATGACCATGAAAGGGGAAAGCTGATTGACATGGGCTTCAAGAGAGAGATTTTCAGCAGGTAGGGCTATTCTAATGACCCTATACAAAAACATTAGTAAGGCATCACCTGGGATAATATACAACCATGACCACCTGTGTTCAACAAAGGTGAATTTTATAGAATGCCCTGAGTTGGAAGGGACCTTAAAGATCATCTAGTTCCAACTTCCCTGCCATGGGCAGGGTCACCTCCCACCAGACCAGGTTGCAAAAGGCCCCACCCAGCCTGGCCTTGAATACATCCAGTGATGGAGCATCCAGAAGTTCTCTGGGGCAACCTGTTCCAGTGTCTCACCACCCTCACAGATGAAGAATATCTTTCTAATTTAAATCTACCCTCTTCCAGTTTGAAGTCATTACACCTTGTCCTACAATGACAAGCCCTTGTAAAAAGTACCTCCCTGAATTTACAGTAAGAGAAAGCAGAGGAGGGCTTCTGGGATGGTGACTGGAGTAGAGAGCCTCGAACAAGTGAGGAAAAAGAACAAGGTTTTACCAGACAGCAGAAAACTTCCTGGGACAAGAGCAGCAAGGTTTGGAACTGCTTCCTAATGCGAAGAGTGCAGACAAGTCACTGAGCTGGTTTCAAGGTGAGACTTGAAGCCACACACCACAGTAGACTGAACACAGTACAATGTTTCTCTCTAAGTGCACATGATGTCTCCTTTCAATTCCATGTCCTAGAGTTTTGATGCCTTTCACATCAGATACAAGCTGCACCATATGTTTAAATAGAAAAGCAAAATTCACAGCCAAATTTGGGCTGCATCTGCACTGAAATTGCTCTGTACTGAGGGAAAACAGTGTACAAAGATTTAGATGTTGGATTTGTTTTATTCCAGTAACTTCTCTCTCACACGGTTTCTTTTGTGCCTTCATTTTTGACATTCCTGTGACCCCCTGGTAGGAGGTCTGGACAGTGTTGTAAGGTATAGCAACTCCAAGGTATCAAGCTGTTTAAAGCCAGGACTGAGGACTATTCTGACAGCTGAGGACATCTATAGCATAATAAACACTACGTGTGCTCCTCTACTGTAAGGGCAATTGGAGGGAACAGACTAAAAGATCTGCTAGTTTGAGGCTTTTTTTTTTTTTTTTTTTTACACTGCTCTATATTTAATCATATCAAGGAAGGGACAAAAATCAGCTAGTGAGGAAGAGTGATATTTCACCAAATCTGCACTGAATTTCCATTTCTGCTTCAGGATTGCCATGAACTTCCAGTCTTGTGCACTTAGATTCAAGAGAAGAGCTCAGTCCACCATTGTTGGTTTGGATTCAAGGACTCCTACTTGTTTTCCTAATCAGAAACATCTCAGTATTCTCATAAAACTCCTGGCACCCTGCAGATGTAGAGCATGCCTCACAATTCAGAAACTCACTAAGGATTTAGTTAATTATTAATTAAAATCTCATTTGATTATGATTCTATCAGATGCTGGAGGAAGCATCTAGTTTCATTGAGAACAGTTAATTTAGACTCTTTGAGGACACTCCATCATTGAAAACAAAACCAGCAATACAAAGAAACAAAACTATATAATTATTTCTGCCATTACATTACAATTCAGATGGGATTAACTCTGTTTCTATCCTCTCTAACAATATCATATGATGAAACATGCTGGCTTTGTTAATTATTGTTCGTTAAGGCTATTTATGCAGAGGACTTCTTCAGTGTAGTTCCACTTAATTTCTGATGCATCTTTGCCTCTGCAGATTTCATTTTTCTCTGCTTTGGCTTAATGAAACTAAAAATGATTATTTGTGCGTAGTGAGGCACATGCTCATATTTATATCAGAAGCAGCACATACCTTCAAGGAATTAGCAACTGAAGTGTGCTAAATTCTATCTGTGGCTGGATTTAGCTGCTAGATACCCATTCTGTGTGCTCTTTACATACCCACAAAACTGCGAGCATCAGAGGGATACTGCATGAGAATAAAGCAGCCCCCCTCTGATCTTATGTGCTTGATTCCTTATGTGGACTTCATTTGAGTTTCTGCAGTTGGTCAGGAAGTATTTGGTTCTGCTGCTGCCCTGGCATACAAGACACTGTGCTCTCCATGCTGGGCCACGGTGTCTTGCTGGCCACAGTCACACCAGTGAGGGGACTGGAGGAGGCTCAGCTGATTTTCAGCCCTTACTGACTCACGGTGCTTCAGAAATTTCACTTCCCCTGCAGTTAGTGCTAATAAGTAAACTATGTGGTCTAGCCCCAGTAAGTTTAAATTAACATTTCCACACAATACAAATGCTTGCTGGGTTGGGTTTTTTTTTGTTTTTTTGCAGCAAGTTATTTCTGTAAATGCTTTGCATGGATGGAAAGTACTTTTGAAAATGTGGAAAACAAATAAAACTCCTCCAAATAGCTTGCAGATTTTAACAGCCCACACATGAACCAACTCCATGTCATTGCTGGTGCCCACAATGGAAAGCAGACTGCTGGCCCAGGAGTCCCTCACAACAGTGCCACTGTTAAAGCTGAGGAAATCACCCCACAATCACCATAACTGGAATTAAATCATCGGCTTCATACCATGACAGCAGAACACAGGTTTTCATTTTACAGACCCCTAAAAGCTTTCTAATGCCACTTCAGAGCTGGGGAGTCACTTCTACACTCACTGAACAATAGGCTTAATTTCTTGGTTCACTTTTACAATGTCTTTAAAAGCAGACCATCCTACAGAGATCCACAGACCGTCTGAGGAAAACCACTCAGCTAGAAGGAAAGCTGAGGTGTGTGGGAAGTGCAAAACAAGAGTCCCTGCTAGTTTGTGGTGATGGAGCAGCACAAGCCAGCAGGGATCCGAGGCGCCCAGCGTTAGCACACGGGGACCAGGCTCACTGTTCCTGGTGGCCTTGTCATCCTGGAAAGCTGTGGGGGGACACCACCTTTCCCTAGATGTTGGGAGGCTCAGCTGGGAACCAAATGACCCTGAACAGCTGAGATGACTTCATCACTCTCAGCTTGAACCAGAGGCAGCTTCAGAAAGGTCCCTCAGGAATGAGAACAGCCGTGAAGCTGGGGAGAGGTCGGATGACCCTCAGGCACAAGCGCTCCACCATGGCACGTGTTTTACTGTCAGTGATCACAGACTCTGCCAGAAACAGCCTGTAAACTTTCCTCTTCCTCAAGAGCTACATTCCGTGGGCTCAGAGCTGTTACAGCAACCTCTCCAGCAGCACTTCTACAACATCTCTTCCTAAAAGCAACCACTCAGGTAATTTCTGTTGCTCGTAGAAAAGCTTAGGATATTTCATCTCTACTTGCAGTTCAATTTCTCATTCCTCTTCTCATTAGCTAGCATGTCATTGCCAGTATTTCCAGAAGCTGTCTGTCTGAGGGTGATGTATCACTTGCAATGCTGTGTCCAGGGGTTCAGCTCAGCAGCACCCCTGCACCCTCAGCTTCACAGCAGCTCTGGTGACTTTTCCTCTCGAAGCTCTCTGGTCATCTTACACACCCTGACCCTTGACTCCTGCTCTCCTGTTCTATTTGTATGTAGTAAACTTTGCAGCTCACTGAAATAATATTAAAAAAACTTTTTTTTTGGTATCAATAAAAATGCCTTGAATGTTTTGGAGGGGTTCTGTGTTCTCATTCCTGAGCTCAGTAATCTCTATGTCCTGGGAGAGATGCTGTGCAGGCAGCAAGAAGAAAGCTTTCTTCATTCTCTCACAAAGCACCTGAACTTTCCCATGGAAAGACACAAACATTTCCTCTATGCTATCTCAGATAGGATTACTGATAAGAAATACCAGAAGTACCTACCTTTGTTACACTTGCCCTCTTGGAAATGGGCTGAAACAAATTTATTCCAGAGCAGTCATCAAGCTCAAGTCCTTTCAGTCACTCCTGATTATCAATATTGTTTGACAGAATACATATAGCAGGTTATCCAGGTTTACCAGCACACTTTTTCAAAATGTCTGTGGGCTTGTGGGGTTTTGTAATTCCACAGAATGAATTTTTTGAAACAGCACGAGTCAGAATGGAGGGTAGGAGGGGTTGAAATTAGCAGTGTTTTTTCTGTGCCCATTTGCAGCTTTCCAGGTCACACACACTTCACAACAGTACAATAGCACTAGGAAAGTCCCCACCTCCCCAGAGCAATGGTTTGGGGCAGATAAAGAGTATATTCTCAGTGGACAGAGGCAGCTAGATTTTGCTCTAATGACTATTTCTGGCAATTTTACAATGCTAAAAGACAGCACGAAGTTCTCCACAACCTCACATTACTTCTTCCACCTATGCCAAACACTCACACAGCCTCTGACACTTTTTCTGGCTCTGTAAGACCACAGAATTATCAATAGTTTGGGGAATTCTTACGAGAGGACATAGATATTTTTCATGTAAGCAGCCACTGCAGAGCCAGCTGCTCCCCAGCAGAACTGTCATCTACACAGTCCTTCCCCTTAGGCTGGTTGGGAGATTTCTCTGCTGACTACCTAACACCACTAGCATTTGGGGTACAGCTGCACAAGTAGCTCTGTTCCTGGCAGGCTGGTTACAGCATTCATAGCTGCTGCAGCAAACCTCTGGGCTGCTGCTCTTAATTCAGGCTATAATCCGTCTTCAAGTGCTGACCCTTTGGAGAGGGAGATGGATGAGCTACCCTTTCTCTGCTTCCATCAGCAAAAAGCAAAGTTTACATGTTGCCTGTCCTGAGGAGGAAAAATATCAATGTAATGAGACTGCTAAAGGTCAGATAGATTTGTCTGAGGCTGGAAACCATACAGTTGTGGAGCTGACAGCATGAAGACAAACATCTACCCCTCAGCCCTGAACCTTGCTGGCTTTAGTTGGTCACCAGGATGCACTGGAGCGATCCGAGTGTGCTTTGTCCGACCAGGTCCTAGCACAGCAAAGCAGCAGCAAAGACTCTGGGGTGCCCACATCCCACAGAAGACAGCACAGCAGCTCCCTTTGGGCACAGAAACCCACAGAGCAAGCACCAGGAGTGAGCAGATATGGCTCTGCCAGAGCAGTGAGAAAGGGCTAAAGATACTTGTCTTTTCATGGTCTTGTGTGTTGGGCTTTCTGCTCCTAAAGTCCTACTTTCAAAAGGCTCTTGCTTTACCAGTTTGATCCCATAGCCTGAGGCAGCTGCAGTCAGTGCTCTGCAATCATCTAGATTTGATTTTCTTGAAAATAAGAAGTGCCATTGCATTACCACTCGTGAAACTAAAAGCGGAATAAGAAAAATCCATACATATGCAAATGGTTATGCATAACTGTCTAAAGTTCTTAAGAGATTGCATGGAAAATAGACATGGAAATTTCACAGATTTTCAGCATGACTCAGGGAGCATCCAAACAGTAAATGTGACTCATGGGCTGTGTAGGCACGGACAGGTATGTGGGTAGGCTTCTGGAAGCCATATGGTTTCCTGCAGGAGCTGAATATCAGCACAAGTGGTGCTGGGGAGAAGAAATGTGACGTTTTATCACATCCCAATCTACTCAGGCACTGCCTATCCAAGAACTGCTAATGGAGCAGAGCCTGGAGAGGGCTGGCTTCCATTAGCACTGCAAAATAGCATGGCTCCTCTCAAGAATGGGATCTGTTTACAGGAAACTCTTTGGTGCACAATGAAATTTAAGGGTGTGCTAGGCAATTATAGTCCAACATAAACTGGTTTTGTTGAAACTGGTCTTTGAGGAACTCTCTATAGGAGGCCACAGTCTGGCAGAAAAGGGACATCATGTGGGACCCTGGCAATATTTGGGCTTTGTGAAAGCAGCTGGAAGCAATTTCATCTGAATTCTACTAATGATTCAAAATGAACTGAAAATTTAGATCCAGAGCAAAACACCTACCCCACAGAGCCAGAGGCTAGTACCTGCTTAGCACTGTCAAAATGTGCTGAGAAGTACTGTAGTTAGATATTCAGGTGAACTCCTCCAATCAAAGAAGGGTCAGCTCCTGGCACTGGGCATTGCACACAGCCCCTGTCCACTGAGGAGGAGGGAAGTCTGAAAAGCTGCTAAACCACCAGGGAGTTCAATACCCAACACCCCCAAGAGCCACCAGAATTTACAAGATTATTTTCCCTTAGAGGGAAGAAACGAGGTAAAAACAAGACAGGGGTTTTATGACTTTACCCAAGTGGCATGTGATGGGCAGACACATCAATCAAAGGAGAGCTATGTATGATAAATAAACACTGGCCCTTCTTGACAGCTGCAGCTTGTCATTTATTTCATGCAAGACAAAAGTAAATTGAAGGATTAAAAAAAAAAAAAAAAAAAGGATGCGTTTCCCCCATTATTCTTCCTAAAACAAGTTCTTTCCCCACTTCAAATCCATAAAGAAAGTGAAAGAGAGGGAGTAAACAGCAGTTACAGGTTATGGGATGCAGGCAGGATCATTAGCCCAGTTGAAGTGCATCTACCCCAACACACATGGCATGGGCAATAAACAGGAGGAGCTGGAGGCTGTTGTGCAGGGAGAAAACAATGATGTTAGCTGCCATCACAGAAACCTGGTGGAGTGACTTGCCCAACTGGAGAGCTGCAACTGATGGCTACCAACTATTAAGAAGGGATAGGAGAAGAAGTGGTGGTGGGATGGCCCACTAACTTAGGGAGATGTATGAATGATTACAAATTAATCAAAGTGATAACAGGGTTGAATCCCTGTGGGTAAGAATAGGGGGGAAGGCCAAGAAGGCTCATATCATGCTGGGAGTCTGTTGTAGACCATATAACGACAATGAAGAGGTGGATGAAATATTCTATAAGCAGCTGGGAGATGTTTCACAATCACTGACCCATGTTCTGCCAGGAGGACTTCCCAGATGTCTGCTGTAAATACAGTAGAGCAGAGAGGGAACAGTGCCAGAAGTTCCTGGAGTGTGTGGAAGAGAACTTTGTGACACAGTTGGTGAGGGAATCAATGAGGGAAGGGGCCCTCCTGGACCTGCTGCTTGGGAAAGAGCAGGACTTGTGTGGGAAGCAATGGTTGGAGGCCATCTTGGGCATACCAATCATGAAATGATAAAGTTTTCATTTCTTGGGGAATTAAAGAGGGGGATCAGCAGAACTGCCACCTTGGATTTCTGGAGACTGACTGACAAAGCCCCTTGGGAGGCTGCCCTGAAGGACAAAGGAGCCCAGGAAGGCTGGATATCCCTCAAGAAGAAAGTCTTAAAGGTGCAGAAGCTGCTGTCCCAGTGTGTGGAGATGGGCCAGGGGGGAGAGAGTGGCCTAGCTGAGCAGAGAGCTTTGGCTGCTACTCAGGAGCAAAAGGACAGTTGGAAGAGGGGGTGGTCACTCATGAGGACTAGAAAGATGTAGTAAGGCTCTGCAGGGAGAAAATCAGGAGAGCCAAAGCCCAACTAGAACTCAACCTGGCTACTGCTGTTAAAGACAATAAAAAATGTTTCTATAAACACATGAACAACAAAGGTATGACCAGGGAGAATCTCCATCCCTTAATGGGTGAAGGGGAAACATAATACAAGGGATGAGGAAAAGGCTGAGGTGCTCAATGATGCCTTTGCCTCAGTCTTTAGCACTAGGACTGGTTGTTCATTAGACAGACAGCCCCCTGAGCTGGGAGATGGGAGGGTGTACAGAATGAGACCTTCACAATCCAAAAGGAAGTAGTCAGTGACCTTCCTCACCACTTAAACATACACAGGTCTATGGGACTGGAAGGTTTACACCCAAAAGTACTGAAGGAGTTGGCAGATGTGCTCACTAAACCTCTCTCCATCATTTACCAGCAGTCCTGGCTAACTGGGGAGGTCCCAGCAGAATGGAGATTAGTAAATGTGGCTCCTATCTGCAAGAAAGGTGGAAAGGAGGATTCAGGGAACTACAAACCTGTCAGTCTGATCTCAGTGACAGGGAAGATCACAGAGCAGATCATTGAGTGCTATTTTGCACCATACACAGGACAACCAGGGGATCAGGCCCACCCATGGGTTTATGAAAGGAAGGTCCTGCTTGATAAATGTGATCTCTTTCTATGACAAGCTGACCTGCCTAGCAGATGAAGGAAAGGCTGTAGATATTGTGTTATGAAGAGTGGCTGAGGGAACTGGGGTTATTCAACCTGAAGTAGGCTGAGGGGAAACATTCTCAGTCTCTACAACTACCTCTGTTGAGAGGTAGACACTGTTCTCTTCTTCCAAGTAGCTAGTGACAGAACAAGAGGGAATGGCCTCAAGCTGCACCAGGGGAGGTTTAAACTGGACATTAGGAATGTTTTTTTCACTGAAGGGTTGTCAGGCATTGGAACAGGATGCCTAGGGAGATGGTTGAGTCACCATCCCTGGCTGTGTTTAAAAGCCATATAGATGTAGTGGTTGGGGATATGGCTTGGTAGTAGACTGAGCAGAGAAGAGTTAATGGTTGGACTCAATCTTAAAGGTCTTTTCCAACCTTAATGACTCTATGATTTTTAGTTAAAAGTCTGTATCAATGCAGCATCGTGTTGCTCCTGCAGCTTCAGTCTGAAGCCTGACACAAGCAGGAGACAGGTGAGGGAGTCAGAATGGATTAATGCTGCTTTTGTTAGCCAAGGGTACCTAAGAACAGGAGGTTTGCATCCTGCTTTGCATTAATGGG
>JAOEGS010011261.1:67254-114224 GCA_025447755.1 Corythornis vintsioides | reverse complement strand
GCCTCTCCTCATAAGGGAGATGCTCCACTCCCCTAATCATCTTGGTGGCCCTGCGTTGGACTCTCTCCAGCAAATCTGTAGAGATCCAGTGGAAAAGCACGCTTAGCCATATGAACATTTTTCTATTAGCCCATCACAGGTCCTCACACATCTGCAATAGACCTGTATTTTCATTGAACTATTTTAAGATTGGACAAAGCCACTCCCAATGTTTACATTGTCTCAGGTCCCGCCTGAGATGATTATCAAGGTGTGCATCCCTACTATCAGCACAAGTGATCTGACAGGAAAATCTTTCTCACCATTAAGAAACAGAAGAAAATTAAGACTCTTGGCTTTCAACTGAGATTTCTAATATGATGGAAATGAGTCTTTTAGGTTACATAAAACATATGGAACAAGTACTGAATGCTATATTAGTTTCTTCAAAACTATTCTTGACTCTAGCAAAGACAGAGGAATGGATTGCAGTAAATGAAAGATTCAGTGAAACATGCGAAGCTACATTAAACTGACATAATTTTTTTCATAAAAAAACCCCAAAACATAAATTTTAAGGACAAAACCAAAATTGTTTAGAAAGCATGAAAGAGTTTAAAGCAACAGACAAGTATTGCAACGGCATAAGTTACAAGGCTGATTGCAATATAAAGCAAAGGCAGGCACAGGAAGCAAAAATGGCCACAATAGAAAAAATCTAATAATATTAGGCACAAGTTTGTATCTTGTCTTCATCTTATTTAAGGTTGTACTGATTTTATTACATAAAAATTCATTGAAACAGGTGTGGTTAGACAGACACCAGGCCTGACTTCTTTGTGGGTGACATGTGTATTATTAATAAATTAGTTGGAGATATGCATCAGAAGACAGATGGTATTGAAAATTATGGCAAGCAAACAGGACTTGTTAATAAACACATGACAAGTTATGAGGAATGATAAATCTACTCAGATATGTATTTGGAAGGTAGTCTTTAAAATCAGAACTAAATTCAATTTAGATTAAGGTTATAGATTCGTGACTGTTAAGGCATTCAGAAGACAAAAAGCAATAAGAAATGGTATGAACGGTCACTCTAATGAACAGGAACACCAAAATGGAGATTTCAGAAGAAAAGTCTTAGTCTGTTTACATTAGAGTCTTGGGGAAAAAAACAAGACTTCCCAGGGCAGGATGGACAAGTTGGATTCTGTGTAGAATAATCTAAGTTAAATGGACTACTGGTCAGAGGAACAAAGCACTGCTTTTTTTACCATGGGTAGTTGAGCTGTTGCAAGCAACACAACATGTAGATAATGCAACAGAAGCAGATGAAGCATTTTTAGGATGCTGATAAAAGGCTTTTCATCCAAGTTTATTCCTTTGTTTTTCTGGAACAAGAGACTGAAAGCAAATTTCAAGACACATTAAAGTGTCATCTTTATATCTGAGTATCAAAGATCTCAATGAAAGAGTCCAGGACAAGGCTGATTCATGCTAGATGACCTCTCGAGCATCTGACCAGTGTAGGAAGAATAGTGCTGATGTAAGTGAAAAGGGAACTCAGTATTTTTTTATGTGCGCCTTTCATTGCTGCCTTTAAAAGCTGGACTAGTAATAGCCATCCATGAGTGCATGAAGTTATAGAATTTAGTTTTAAATTTATAGAATTTAAAAACATTTATGTTCTTGAACTTCCAAGGTGTCCCAAGGCAACTTTCCCAGTCCTGAAATTATTCTTAGAATGACTGTGTAGGGCAAGATGCCTGTTTTTGAAGAGGAAAAACAGTGGTATAGGGAAAGGAAGTGCTTCTCTGTAGCTCATAGAGACAGACTCAAGCACTCTCCACACATCTGAGCCATGCCAAAATGAGCAGCTTTGATGCAGAGATCACAATGGTGTGGTACCAGCCCAGAAGACAGAGGAGACAATGGCCTATTCACTAAGTGTGGCATCTGCCTCAGATACCTTTGCCACTTTTAGACTATAGCCAGTTTGAAATACAGGTAGAGATGTTTGTTTCTCACTGTCCCCATCCAGGTGGATATATGGCATGCTGAAGATTATGCATAAACCTCTACTTAGTATCTGAAATACTAAACTACCTCTCTTCACTAGCCTGTCTCCTAACCTGAAGGATTTATAAAACACTATAACTTAAACTGATCACTCCCATGTGCTTGTTTACTCACATGTATAGTAGCTATAAAATCAGATTCTGGAAAAGAACAATTTTGCCTATGGAATTGATTTGCATGTTGTAATAAAGGCACTTATGTATTTTAGTAGAGATGGGGGCTGAATACATGTGCATGTTATCAGGGCTTTGCTTTATATTAAGACAGCCTTGCATTGTGCACTGTTTAATGAATTCTAGAAAACATAGCTTCATATTTTGTCAGTTATTTGGGGCTCATTCTCCTAATGAGATGTGTAAATATCTTTCATTGGCGTTAATGGTGATTGTTTGCTAGGCACCGGAGGAGAACAGTGCTTTCTGTCTGCTAGGGCAGTTATTGCAAAAATTTGCCTTTTTAATGTCAGCTGCCTGGATAGTTTTTGGAATCATCCTTGTATCCCTCCGACCTATTCATTTCCTTGCTTTGGACTGCTACAATAAACATTTTTTTATACCCACAGTGTAAAAATGCAGAGAAAGGGTCTGGGTGCTAAACTGTGCTAAATACAGGTAAAACATATAAGCCTGGGCTTAATGCCCAAGTGTATGGGTTTTTTTAAGCTTCTCAATTGAAATCAGTTGGGATTCCATTAAGTAGTTTACTAATAGTTTTATTTAACTTTATGCACAGGCTTTTGTTACTGACTGTCTGGAGACCAAAGAAGTGGATGCTGTACAGTATCCTGAGTACAGTGAGCCACTGGATTGTCTCGTAAGGGGTTCTTAAAGAAACTCAATGAAAACTCTTATAGCAAACATTCACAGATATTTCCCTTGAGAAATATGTCATTTAAAAGCCAAGAAAGTTGCTGCTCTCATTATATGGCACAGTATGCATGCCTGGGGATACTCCCCATCAGTGCAGCCAGCTGGCAGAGAACTGCAATGTCCTTACTACTTTGCCCTAAGGCTTGAGAGCAGGGGCACCACATGCAAACTGCCTGGCAGTGATGACAGCTGGTCGTAACCCCTGGCAGCTGCCTTAAGTTTTCCTCTCCAGAACAGCAACGTCCTGACCATGAGGAGGCCACACTAGGATGGTCCAGTTTTGGGGAAGATTACGAAAGAGGCTGAGGATTGCCTCTGGGAGTATTTCATAGGACAAACTCTTTTCTCCCCATTTTGTATGAAGTTCTTTTATCCACATAACAACCTGATTTTGACAGTTTGTGTCAGAAAAAATAGTGTTACATGGGAAACCAACCCTGCAGATTTACCCACTATCCCTAAAAATGTGTAAGGTCCTAAAGTTACCTGTGTGTTTAGGAAAACATGTCTACACATATGTAATGTGTCCATGTTTATAATAGTTATAAAGCAGACAATATACCAAACTGTTATCTGGCCTAATTGACCTTTAGGAAGAGTAAGGGATAAAATTTCCAAAGACACTTACATAGCATATTAAATTTATACTCCACTGTAAGTCCCTGAGTCAGATTTTCTGAACTATTTCAGTGTCTAAAGATGCTAACAGGCAAGCATGGTGGCTCAAGGCCACTGAGACTCAGAAAGCACCAAAGAAATCTATTTGTAAATATTTCTGTAAATATATACAACAGGATCACTTAGACACTTTTGAGCATTTTACCTGCCAAAATTAAGCAGAATAGTAATAATGACATTTGAAAGCAAAGACAGTCTCAAAGCAAATAGCATCACAGTATGCAGCAATAAATATCTTCCTATTTAAATATGTACATAAGAAAACAAGGGCTATCAAATAAAATAAAAATATTTTGCTGGGTATATTTGAAAGAAATAACTTGCAAGTTAAAATTACTGTTAACCCTTAAAGCTGGTATCTGACCTCAACTGCAATACAATATAAGGGCATATCATACTTAGCGTTTCTTGGGTTCAGTTTTAACTTAATTTTCTGCTACTAATCAGGATCAGGTGGTCTGAAGTTGCTGGATAGCAAATAAATATGATTCCCACTACTGCTCTGCATACAGTAACAATACCTAAACATAAATGATTAGCAGGTTGTTCAGTGACTGACAGAAAACAGGCGATATTATTTACAGTTGTAATGAGGGTCTGCAAAAATCTTCCAGCTAAACAGACAACAGAAATAATTTCCACTTCACTTGCACACTTAGAACAATGGGGTGCACAGACCAACTTTTAATTTTCTGCATATTTAGCAAATCAGAGAAATAGAAGCTTGGGGAAGCAACACCTCGTCTGAGCATGGATCTCACCATCACATCCCTTCTGAAGTTAAGTCCTGAGAATAGAAACATTATGCATGGCAGATGAATTAATATTAAAATGTAAGACTAATCTCCTATTAGCCATCAATTTGCTGCCCTGAAGAAAAGAATGAGAGAGCAAAGATCTGTGGATGCCTTTTTTTTTTCTTTTTTTTTTTTTTTTTCAGATATAATTAGGGTACCCTTGTGATCTTCACAACACGCCACTCCATCTCTCCCCTGTACTCCTGCAAACTGCCTGACACATTCTCACACAGCTGTTATACAGTGGCTGTAACAGCCTATGCTAAATTCCTGCAACACAACCATATACTTTCTACAAATTAGCGAAGTATTCAAAGTATTCTTATCCATGCACACCAAATGCCCATGGATCAGCTCCATATGACATATTTGACCACAATTTTCAGTGAATGGTGCTGTAGGAATGACCAGAAAAGTTAATAAAATTCAACAAAGATCCTTCCCTCAATTAGCAACCTTCCCTTCCTTTAACAAATGTCATCCTTCCATCCATTCTTCCAATATGAGTGAGAAAATGGCAGACGTACCCCCTGGCGATGTTCATAGTAAGCCAGCTTGGATTTGGTTAAGACAAAGAAGCGCACTTTAAAGTTGGAAGGTGAAGTCCTTCTCTTCTGCTGGGATTTTTTGATCAGCAGTTCCTCCAGGAGCACACAGTTATTCATGGCTGAGACAAGAATGGATGTGTCCCACAACATGGGTTGCCTGCCCCACACTCTGACTGCCCGTCCAAGAAAGAGGCACAAGACAGAAGACAGTTTTTTTGTTTTGTTTTGTTTTTTTAAAGTGTTCAAAAGTCAGCGTGGGTGCTTTGAGCTTTATCTTCCCATCTACAGCAAAGCTTCCTTTCTGTCAAACCGTAGCCACATCCTCTCTGAAGTCATAAAATGAACAGCACATGTTGAAACACACAGTAAGGTAAATGTTGTGGAAAAAAATAATATTGGAGGGACATTCAGTAGATGTGAGTCAAAGATTAAGGATTAATTAAAGGGGTGTGGCATGATTAAACATCTGTCTCCTCCTTGCCCATCTAGTAAATACAGTTATGAATGCATGCACTGAACATGGAGATATATGGTGTCTCTACTGTTCTCTGAGAAATAAGTCACGCATCCATACTTCTTTTTTGAAGGAATGGTGCCTTCCCCTTTTCAGGATTGAACAGTTGATTGTCAGTCTCAGAGGTTTCATAGAATTTATTTTGAGAAAGTTTCCCACATAACATGAAAGTTACTAATATGTAAGCACAGAAAATTATATCCAGGAGGATGTACTTGTATAAGGAATTATGAGTATTTGTAGATGTTAGATATTTAAACTGAAAACAAATGGTTACAATAACTGATAGCTAATTAATTACCATTGGTTCCTAATTGCTGATTACTGGCAGCTTTAGGTGCAGTCTAATGAGTCTGTGGCTGGATGTTCCAGGAGGCAGAGGCACAACATGCCCTCTGCAGATGCAATCAGGATCAGTATAATCAGCCATAATGGGTTTCAAGTAAAGGTAATCAAGTGCAACTGTCTTCCTCAGGACTTCAGAGCACCATTCTGGGAAGTCTAAACAAGGATAAATATAGAATTATAGAAAGAATTAATATATGCTTAATGCACGCAGTGCAACAACACTTATTTTAAAATAATTTAGTTTTCTCTGCTCTTTAATTTTTAATGTTTTGCCTGTTTTTAAATTAGTGATATGTAATTCTGTTGCTGATGCTGTTCAGGATGGAAGAGATGGAATTGGGTGAAAGGTGAGGAAACTGCAAAATAAGTATTTTTATTCATTTGTTATTTCTGAAAATTGTTCCAGTGTAAATCATTTACCAGTGCTGACTTTTGACTTTAGTTTAATGTAGTATTAGGATATAAGGAGGTAGCTCCCTATTGTTGATCTATTTTAGAATTGTTTGAAAGCCCCAAAGAAGATGCTTCATTATTTTAAGTTCAGCTGATGAGGAAATAAAAATCTGAACCAATATGAGAATTGCAAACTTTTTAAATAAAGACTTGGATTTTACAGGGCAGTTTATAGACAAACCTGGGAACCACATTTCTCAATGGAATTTAATGGTTTTCCCTCATCAGAAAGAGGTGACATATCCCTTCCTTGCTATTTTGTTATATTGTTTACGTAGTTTCAGGGATCATCAAATGCTTGTTACCGGTTTTGTTCAATGCTAATTGAGAATCTGCATTTGCTGGGGAAATACAATTTTAACACAGCACCTGATGTACAGATCTGTAAGCATTTGCTAAAGGCAATGCAGTACCATAGAATAGAAGCTGTTGTTTGGTTGATCCCTACATATGTACATATGTATATATGTATGTATGTATGTATGTACGTATACATGTGGCAAGTCTTGCCAAAGACAAGATGCAGCATACAGTGAAACATTTGTCATGTGCAAGTCTATCAAAGCTAGGTTTCATTTCTTGGCAGGATGACTGAGTTCCAAGGAACAGTTGTGGTTGAACAAGAAAGATGACACAAGTTTGTGATCTCCTGAAAAAGCATCACTGCTGCCAAGGGGGATTTCATTTCCCTTTGTAGGCTAGGATCAATACTCAGGCCAAATTTCCCAATTCTTCTGCAAAACAGTTTGCCTCACACAATGCATATGTATAAAAAATGCAGAGTCTGCTGTAACCTTTCTAAAATCATGCTCTGTGTAAACAGCAGCTATTTGGATATTTCCAAACCTTCTTTTGATGCTTGCACCTGCAAAATACAGGCTACCTCTGCATACATATACCTATCCTCATGCTTGGGAATTTGCTGCTTTAAATTATGCTCAGAGATCCTTTTTTGTAATTAATAAACCAAAATATGGACAGTAGAGTGCCCTGACAAACTTTGTGGACTTCACTGTTCTAGCAACAGCAAATCCCTCCCCAAAAGGCTGTTGATCTTAATAGCATTTCACTTGTTTTGTCTTAGAGCAGATGAATTATAAGCACAGTTTGTAATGTCATTGCATTTTTAGCTATCACTGCTTATTTAAGACAGTGTTATTCTTTCTAGTTTCTTCTTTGCACTGACTGTAGTATCTTAAGGACTTTCTGAAAAGACTTTTTAGCTTGGGCTAAGGGGGGGTTGCAGTCTATTGGCAGAGATGTACATGTTGTCTTCTCAGAAAATTGAATATAAATAGAAATAAAAGGGTGTGACATTGTGCCTCTGCAGAAAAAGCAAGGCATTCAGCACAGCAAAGATGATGTGCCAACACGTAGACCTCTGAGGGGACCAATGCTGCTGGAGATGAGACAATGTGGAGGGAGAAGATATTCAGCAAAGGGGGCTAAGTACTGAGGAGAGAGGTAAGAAATTCTTTGAATGTAGTGACAGGCAGCTTGATATCTTTGTGCGATAAGAGATGAGTTATCAGAGATGCCTAAGAGGGGAGCAATTTGATCAAATGTTTAGATGGGGGCCTTGACAACAACACTTCATTTTGCGTAAGCATGGTATGATGCGATGTGTTGTAGGAGGTCTGACGGGAAGATGCTGCAAGGGTCAAGGCATGAGAGAAACAGAGACCAAACAAGATTTAGCTCTGTATGTGGGAGAGCTGGACAGGCTGAGCTGCTGTGAAAGCAAACATACAGATGTGATACTACACATGGAGAAAGACACACATAGTTGTAAGAAAATAATCACAGATTTTGGCCTGAAGCAACAGAGAATCTGGTAGTTACGTTACAACTACCAGAACTTGGCAGGCAGGATCAGCTATTCTAAGTTTTCCATGATGAGTTCACAGTGATGATGGGCCAGATAAGATATTAGGGAAAAAAAAGAAGGATGACTGTAAGGAAGAGCACAAATCAACTAATAACTCTTCATTGTTGAACCGAGGAGGAAGGTAGGGACTGACATATTTTTCTAACCACTCACGACAGATCTACCCCTTCATGTTCCTTTTTTACTTTAATCTGAAACCCCATGTATAGCAAACACAAATATTTTGAGTGTAGCAAGCCAAAACTAGAATATGAATGCTAAGTCTAACATACAGCCAGATTGACATGTATATACAAAAACATACAGTCTAAGAATTGCAGTTACATAGTTGTGAGAGAGTAATATGCTTCTGGGTATTTGAATTGTATTTAATTTCAAAGATCATTATTTCTTGTCTGATTTTAAAATGAAATTATTTGTTGCTTTCGAGACATGAACTGTAGACATACAGGTCAGATGGAATATCCTGCTAACACAGGTATCTCATTTCTGGAACCTGACCTTGTGTGACAGTGCAGTGATAAACTGAACATAAAAGCTCACTGCTTTTGTATAAGGCTTTTGTCACCACTGTATATAACTGTCCTAAGTATCTTAAAACCACTATAAATCTGTCCCTTAAGATGAGGAGACAAAGCCTGTTTAATTTTTTAGATAACCTACATCTTCTCGAAGTGTTTTTAGAAAGCCTGCTACCATATACTCTTTGATGCTTTTCCATCCATATCCAGGAAAACTTGAAATATTTTAAATGTTAAGATTGAGCTGCTGTGTGCCCTATATACTCCTGTTTTGGGCAAGTTGAGATTATAAAGTTATTCTTATCAACTGTGTCCTTAGTGGGCTACTCTTTTTTTTTTTTTTAAATCACCTTTGCTTTTCCCTTGCTATCTCCTGCAAACTGTTCTATTTCTGCTCTGAAAAAAAATGTTATTTTAGGGACTGGATTTTTTTCTTAGGGGATTTACCCAGATTATGCAGTTCACACTTTTATTACTGCAAACTATGGAAATCTCCCCACCCGCACATCCTGCTCTGATACCAATGCTTATGTCCTGAATGTGGCACAGAAATTTATAAAGCTAAATATAGATAGTTTTTTGTTTTGTAAAAAAAAAACCAAAGCCAACAGAGCAGAAGGCTCCAACTATATCTTCATTCTCCAAAACCAACCTGTATACTTCTACCATATGCAATATTTGGGCCAGGTTTACTGCCTGGGTGCCAGCTCTTCCTGTTCACAAGTTTTTATCAATATGATGTTTATCATACAACTTCCAAGCTTCCAGAATTCAACCCATTTTCCTACTTAACTTTTTTAGAGTGTGAGAAACTCTATTTAGCTTACTCAGCTGTCTTGCTTCTTTGGCAGTTCATTAACACCCCCAATAAACATATTTCCAGTAGACCCAAATAACAGGACAGAAAGCTGCAGAAAAAGGGAAGAATGAGCCTTGTCATTATGGATGTCAGATGCATCCAGCTTTCCTCTAGGTCTTACAACTGCACCTTTGAATCCATTCACCACTTAGAGCGACCAAGGGAGTTGCTCTTGTAGAATCAGAGCAAAATTCTCCTGTGAAGTGTTCAGGAGCCCTGGGAAAGTAGATGCCTTGTTCTGAGCATCTGCTAGGAGGATGTAGTGAATTATCCGTAATTTGAATGCCTGAAGCAAATCACTCCCAGGTTTACTGGCATTGGCAGTAGTATAGAGAACATGTTTTATACTGATGAATGTGCACTGGGTTAGGACAGGCTCTTCTGGGGTGAAGGTAAATAATCCTTTGCTCAGCTTCTCTCTCTCTCAGGCAAAAATGTGGAAAGGAAATAGCAATTTCATTGCTTCATACCCAAATGGGGAATTTGTTCCAGCTCTTTTTAGTAGTGCCTATCAGGGTTCTGTCTGTTACTATTTCCTTCTGAAGACAAAATGTGACTTGCAGTGCTGGCAAAACCATAGCCCTGCAAATCCAGCGGTTTATTTTGGCAATGTGACATATTTGCATCTATCCAGGTTGCTAATGGCTGGAGAGGGTTTGCTTCTTCATGCCATGAAGACAGAATTTTTGAGACATGTTTATTTCCAAGTCAGAATAGGCAGTATGGTCACCACAGGCATGTGACCAAGTAAAGGGCAGCATTAATGGCTGGCTTAAAAATCAGGTAGGGCTGGTTCCTTACAGAAACAACATTAAGGCTATGAACATAGAAAGGAGCACTGGCTGATTCTATAAAAATGTGCCTAGAATTTGAGTCATGTCAATGTATTAATCAGTAGTGAGATAACTGTTTCATTTCTTAATAACCATGCAGGCTCTGTGGTGAGATTTACATTTGTTTTAATCCGGTAACAGGCTCTATAGCAAGAAACAGTTCAACTGTCAAGTACATTGAAGATTGGTGTGCCCCAATTTTTACATGACAGGACCATTCAACTTCTTTCCTACATTAGTAGGCACATCAACAGGTGGCAGCTGATATTTTAGTCTGAGGAGTCAGAAAGAAAAGGCAGCATAGCACTGCATTGCAAATTCATTCGTTCCCAAAGCCACAGCAGGAGACAAGGAGATGGGAATTAACCATAGCAGATGGAGCCATAAAGATTGGTTGTCCCCTTCACCCCCTAACAGGTTCCTTCTTCCCCTCCTCCCTGGTATATCCTGCAACAAAGCCTATAACAACCACAAAAAAATTAATTCCTCAGCTCACTGCTTAACGAAGATGTAAGATGTAACACTCAACCTAAACCCAACAAGAGACTGGAACTGAATTTCATTTTGTGGTTATTTTTCAGACAACATGGGGAAAAAGAACACCACCCTTTAATTATTATTCAAATGCAATAGCAATCAAAAATAGAAGAAATATAGTCTAGCACAGAAGAGGGCAGTGGTGTTCTAAGTATTAGTGAAGTTTGTATTTCCAGTGCTTGTACAATGCTTGGATTCAAATTCTGCTAAAGTAACTGAGCATGCTGCAGTGACACACTGCACACACTGCTGTTGAACTAACAGAACTGGAATGTTCAGTAATGAAACAAGCCCATTTGCCTAAAATTAGTTATGAAGAAAAAACTAATAAGCTTAACTAAAACAGTAAATTAAGATGTTGTGTCTTTGAGGTGGAGAGTATCATTGTACTGATTCAGCATCTACTGAAGGGGCGTCCAAGTTAATTCCCGTATTTGGTGATACCATAGTGCTGTATTATCCATGGTAGGCTTGTACTGGATAGTGTCCCTATGGCTGAAATGTAGCAGAAGGCAAATTGGAGAGAGCTACAGGTGGCACCATCATTCTTAATTTCTCATTGAGAATAATTGTAAAGAGAAATGTTAGAAGCTCCTCATAGGCTCAAAAGTGTCCTCCATGGGTCTTCTGAGAATCAGCTGTGCTACCAAGAACAAGACTGAAACTTTTTTTTTCTTCTTTCAATTAGTTGACGTTATATCCCCTCTATCTTGGCCACTGCACACAAACTGGGAAAATGACTCAAGAATATCACAGAGATCACATAAAAACCCAAGTGTTTGGCCCTCTACTGTCTTCTACTGTTTGAAGTCACAATATTTTACGTCCTTGCTTCACAGTTCACTGAGAGCAAGGCACCAGACTATGAAATCAAATTCTGGTTAAGTCAAATAAAACCAAGGATATGTTAGTACCTCTACATGAGTTTTCTTGTGCATCTCTGCAAGTGGTGCTTTTTATTCTTTGCCTTTCATGTTTGATGTAATGAGAAGATTTGAGACAAGCTAAGAGCTTGCTTCCACAGAAACAAGGAAAACATCTCCCCTCATGATCTCCCCAACTCCCTCCTAGGCTTCCTTCTGCCTATGACTGTCCTCTCAAAACTCTGCCCTGATGCTCACAGGATAGATAGCACAGTGAGTTGACTTAATTCACTACAAGAGTTGAAAACTGTAGAGTTTGGAGTTGCATTGGTTTACTTTGACATCCTATGCCTGACAGTGATGGTACAAAGTAGAGAGAAGAAAGGATTGCACAGCCAGAAGTGGGGGGATAGAGGAGCAGTGAAGGAAGCAAGGAGTCGGACAGTGAGGAAAGAGTGTGAGGAGGTTAAAGGAATGAGACCTCCCATTCCAGAGCAGGAAACTTTTTACTTACAGCATAGAACTGCACCCTTGTCGGTATTTGAAAACCATGCTCTCAGTTCCATATTTATGTGCCTTGATAAGGTCTGCATCTCCATCCTGGAGTACTTTCACTTCTTCAAAATGGGTATCTGTATGCATCAAAGTAGAACTTAGAAACAACCACTGTGTTAAAAAAAAAAAATCCACAAAAATCCAAAGGATAAGCCATTTCAGAATTCTCTGGCTAAGAGTACATAATTTTCTGCTCCAAATGGCTTAGACTCTCAACTGACAAGATCACCAGCTGATGAAAAGAGTAATGTGATCAAGTATTTTGATTTTATGAGTGTAGCTCAGAAATCTCTTAAATCTTCCTAATGATGCCAGAGGACACTGTGGCTTAATATGTAGAGTTTGAATGACTGGATCACATAAAACAATGTCTGTGGCACAGGAGACTACCAAAGTCCCAGTTCAGTGCCTGTGCCCAAAGCATTCCCTCAATCTGCAGAGCCCATTCCATAGCCCTGGTAGGAAAGTAGTGACTGGTGGCAACTTTTTAAACTTCTTCATTCTTTAATTTGTTTGGGCTTTAAGTCTTGTCAAAATAATGAAAGCATACAGTATTTATTTTAGAATGAAATTACTTTTTTACTGCCTTCCAGTTTTCTTAAAGGTTGCTCTTACTTACAGATCATGTACTAGAACAACTGCTTCATTTCAGTGGGCTGGTTGGCCCAGGCCCAGTGCTGAAATGATGAAAATGGAAAACAACATGAAGAAAAAACCTTAGCCTATTACATTTCTTCTGCATCATGCTGCAACACCATGGCTGCATGTTAGGATATTTCTGCACAAACAATAAGAGCTTTCTGGGCCCAGGCTCCTGAGTCTGAGAAAGCCATTCACATTTGTGACATTTCAGTCTGTATGGGTGTGTTTCTGAAAAGAACACTAGGTTAATTCACATCCTGGGGCACCTCCACCAGTGCTTTTGCTTTGAAATATTAAAAATATATATTCAGAAAATCAGTAAAATGTGATCTGTAATTTTTTTCAGGTTTTTTAGTAAAGTAAACCTAAGTATTCTGGAGTTTGTTTGCATTGTTTTAGAAATAATTAAGAGGATTTAAAGTAAGTGTCATTCAATCAAAACATTTTTTTGGTGAAATTACAAATCCTGAAATGAATCTGTAAATGGTACTATGTGTGCATGCATGTGTAAATGGTACTATATGTGCGTCGGACAAAGGCCATTGCTGCCATCTGCTGAGGAAGAGAGAGAATGGAACATAAATGTCCAAGTGTAAAAATTCCTTTTGTGTTGACCATTTCAGGGAGAAATCCCTGCAGAGCTGATGCCAGCAAGCCCATCTCCCCATGACCCACAAGGTGGAAAACGTTAAATCCATTATTTTTTCTTCAAGTCCACCTGAAATAAAAATTGAAAGAAAAACAATGCAGCCCATCTGTTTGTTACATTCTTTATGTGGTCAGTTTTAGCCTGTTCAGCTGAGACAACAATGCAAACACTTTCCAGGGTACTGTCTTCATTTCATGGCCGGGGTCATGCCCATGTTTCTGATGTGTGGCAGCACTACACGCATCATAGCTACATACTACGGAGAATTACACCGTGTTTGGGTTGCACGGGACCTTTTCAGTTCATTCAGTCCAAGCCCTTGCACTGAGCAGGGACATCTGCACCTAGAGCAGGTTGCTCAGAGCCCTGTCCAACCTCAACCGGAATGTTTCCACGTGGAAATGGGGCAGTGACCATCTCTCTGGGTAACCTGGGCCAGGGTCTTACTGCTCTCAGCGTAAAAAATTTATTCCATGCACCACCTGATTTTCCCCTCTTTTAGTTTAAACCCATCACCCCTTGTCCTATCTCTATTGGCTCGCCTAAGAAGTGTGTCCCCATCTTTCCTACAGGTCCCGTTTAAGAACTAAAAGGCCACCAGAAGGTCTCCCTGGAGCCTTCTCTTCTGCAGGCTGAGCAACCCCAGGGGCCAGGCTCACGCCTTATATGATCCCTGTGTAATTCCGCAATGAACACGGCGGGCCGGTGCCCGCAGCTCCCCGGGTGAACACACTCCTCTCTAAGCCGTGCCCACACCATGTGCCCCCCACAGTAGCGTGTTCCCCCGTGTATGGAACCGCCTCCCCAGCGAGCGCCTGCGCTGAGTGGAGCGCCCTTCTGACGGGAGTTAGGAAGGGCCAATCAGAGATCTCGTTTACGAAGCTGGCGAGCCAATGGGGAGAAAGGGAAGCGGGCCGCCGGCCGGAAGCGGCTCTCTGCGGCTACGCTGAGGGGAGCTCGGCGGGCAGACGAGGAGCGGTGGTTCCCTGCGGCTGCGGGCTCTGCGCGGGGGGTACGTGTTCAGTCTCTGGAGTCTTGGCGCAGCGCGCCTTTGGCTCTTCTTTCTTCATCAGTGTCCTGCTAAGCTCTGCGGCGGGGCATGGGCCTTCCCGGGGCCTGGCTTGGCCTGGACTGGAGCAGCGCATGGCGGCGGCCGCTGTGGACGCAGAGCGGGATCCTCCGCATCCTTTTGCCCACCGCCGGGCTGCGCGGTTTCCCCTCTGCGGGGCATGGTGTTAGCGGACCAGGCCTTAGCTAAGAAAAGGGTTTCCCGTCTCTTCCTGTGGCTGCACTTTCATGGTTCGGAACCTGAATGTTGTGTGTCCTTGAAGTTAACCCTGCTAAAAGTCTGCCTTAGTTAGTGAAAAGCAAACATGGATATATTGGGGAGTTCTACACATTAAGAAGGCTTTTTGCCTGCCTAATTTTCTTATAGTCAGCTCTTGTGTGTTGCCTTTGTTTCTATTTATATGGCAAGGTTGTCACGTGTTGTTTAACATCTATTTCTTGCAATATTCCCTAGGTGTTTTCATCTGGTAAAAATGGGTGAACCTCAGCAAGTGAGTGCCCTTCCTCCACCTCCAATGCAATATATAAAAGAATATACTGATGAAAATATCCGAAAAGGTCTGGCTCCTAAGCCCCCTCCACCAGTGAAAGACAGTTATATGATGTTTGGCAATCAGTTCCAGTGTGATGATCTGATTATTCGACCCTTGGAGAGCCAGGGTATCGAACGGTTGCATCCCATGCAGTTTGATCACAAGAAGGAATTAAGAAAACTTAATATGTCTATTCTGGTCAACTTTTTGGACCTTTTGGATATCTTGATAAGGAGTCCAGGGAGTATAAAGCGAGAGGAGAAACTGGAAGATTTGAAATTGCTTTTTGTTCATGTCCATCACCTTATAAATGAGTATCGCCCTCACCAAGCTAGGGAGACCCTGAGAGTCATGATGGAGGTGCAGAAACGTCAGCGTTTGGAAACAGCAGAGAGATTTCAAAAGCACTTGGAGCGAGTTGTAGAGATGATTCAGAACTGCCTGGCTTCCTTGCCTGATGATCTGCCTCATTCAGAGGGGGGACTGAGAGTGAAAGTGGAACCAATGGATACTGATGATGGCAGCAGCTGTATCGGACAGAGCGAAAAGCAGAGAGAGCGTTCTGGTGGCAAGAGAGATCAGGTTTTGGACAAGGATGCAGCTATGTGTAGTATTATTGATGAAATGACATGAAAACCACACTTTTTTTGTTAGCTCACCCCAGTGAGAGGCAGAATGGATTCTGAGGGTATATATTGTATTTTGCTTTGCTGTTTTACAAACAGAGCATTTGTTGTATGTCTCCTGGAGGTTGAGTGACTAGAAAGATGAAAAAGCTTAATATTTTATGACCTGTGTGTTTATTGAAACAAAAAATGCACTTTTTGTTAAATGTATCATGTTGGGTGGTAGCCACCACTGAAGTCAGCTTTTTCTGTTGTACTTTCATTTGTCATTTTCTGCCTTTTTAAATTGCTTGATAGTGTGAAAGCAAGTAAGGAATCTGCCGGAGAGGAGCTGCAGTTGATGATTCCTTCATTTCAAATAAGAGCTAGTGGTGTACAATTTTAGTGGGTCCTTTCAGGAATGTGTAATCCAATAATAAAAAATAAAATTAGTGTGAAATTTGCAAAATCTAGTCCTTTCTGCTTTTATAATAACAGTACTAAAGAGAACCTGAGAAATCTTTTTTTTGCAGATATAATGCAGTGGAATTTGCCATATAGTGAAATGCTGTCAGGAATCTCAACAACTAAGTGAACTGATTTTAAAATTATTTTACTTTTATTGGGTGTAAATTGTAGCCAGTATTGATATACAAAACTGCTTACTTTTTTTTTTTTTTTTTTTTACACAGATGCTTAGACAACTGTACATTTCCTGCATAGTTAATATACATGCATGGAGTGAATAGTTTTGTAGTGCAGATGCTTTGTGTTTGTTCTTTGGGTGGTCTATGTGCCCAGCTGAGCTCTTTCCTCTGGAAGGAGGGTCTGAATGGGTAATTAACCTTTAAACTAATTGAGAGCTTCTAAGTTTGAAAGAACCTGCAAGTATTCATAGATAGATTCATAGATATTAGGGGTTGGAAGGGACCTAGAAGATCATCTAGTCCAACCCCCCTGCCCATCAAGTAGAAGCCACATCAAATACGTTTAAAAGAACATTTTTGTTGTATCATTCCCTCATAATAAGAGGAAAAAAACAGTGAACTGATAGTGGAGTGGTGTCTGCTTGTTTTCCCCTGCCATTCATGTCAAGAAAATCTTTGCCATGTAGCACTAGTATGTGTGTTTTCCAAAGCACATACACAGCTGAAAACCAGGTAAACTTTATGGGTGAGGGAACTCCACAAACTCCATTTCTCATCTGTGATGTAACAAGCTACATTTCATTTGATAATTCTGGCTTCAGAAATGTGAAATGGGCAGGAAAGGTCAGAGCTGTTGGGTGGTGAGACTTGAGCTCAGTGCAGATAAGGGTGAAGTAAACGGAAGTGAGTTTGACTCATTAGGGGACATCTGTTTTAAGAGCATATGACATGAGTAGCAAAGAAGTAGAAAGGCTTTGGGTTTGTTTTGGGTTTTCTCCTTAGAAATACATGAGTAATTTTACACCATTAACAGTTTTGTGCTTTATTTAACCACAACTGTCTTTCCTTCTCCCTGGACTAGAACTAAATTTTATTGCTTGTAGGTAACTACAACAATTGCAAGTGAGCAGAATTAATTTTGGTTTCTCTTTTGTAAATACTGATCAATTTGGAAGACAGAAAGAAACATTAAATATTTCCTGGATAATTGAGGTCATGCCCTGTGGAGCTACAGTTTGTCATGAATGGATGTTTTAACTTTGACCTTTGAAAAGGACTGTCATAGATGCTTTCTGTTGAATTTTGTTTACTTCTAATAAAGTCCAAGGCCTAAGTACCATAGTTCAAAGTACTGCAGAAGCTGTAGCAGCAACTAACAATTCCAATGAACTAATGAACATCTCTGTGAAACCATTGAGGCAAATGGATCCCATAATTAAAAAAACACTTAAGGCTGCTTTCACTTTCCAAAAAGTTTCACTTTTTAAAAAGATTATTTTTTTTTTTTAATTCTGTGTTGTAAGCAAATGCTTACAAAACTGTAGGATGCTTCTTGGGATTTTTTTTTCAACAATGACTTTTTCCTCCGTTGTGAGCTCAAAGCAATGACGATTTTCCCCTTTCCTGTTACAACTTTCCTTTTGGGAGAACAGCTGACTACAGCTGCAGTGAGGGCAGTGGGTGACATATACCTGTTAGCCAAGGAAATGAGCATTTTGAGGAAGATGTGACTCACATACCAGCAAATTTGGTTATAAAATTGCCTTCTTTAGTGTGTTAATTAAGCTGTTCCTGGTAATGAGAAAAGGAATTAAAAAAGTCCTTACCTCAGCAAATTTTGATTGCATTTTTGGGTATGGAAACATTTAAAGTATTCTACCCCTGAAATGTTAATTTATACAATATATGTTGGCCTGTATATGCCTTATGCCTTAAACTTGACATGAGGTGTTAAGTAGAATTTGTTGAATGTTTTCCATTCTTTTTAAATTAAAAAAAAAAAAGTAATTAAGGAAAAACTCCAACCCTTCCATTATACTGAACAAGCACAGGGATAACAGAAGTACTTGAAGTTCTGAAAATTTCTTGATACGGAGAAGCCAAGTGTGTCAGCAGTGGGCAGAAAGGAACATTTGTGTCTTTGATCATCTTGGGGAGAAAGAAGAAAAGCTATTTAATGATAAGGCTTTAAAATAGTGCGATAAAGACATCCTTCCAACAATGCTATAAGCTTATTTCAATATTAAATATTTTGGTTGTATTTTCACAAAGTATGATCTCACTATGCTCTGAGTGAGGAAAAAATACACAGCATAAAATGCATTAAGGGCTGCATGAAAAAGATTACACTGACAGCTTTTCTACAGAAACAACAAAACAGGAACTTGGAAAACAAACTTGAAAAACCTCAGAAATTATATCAGGGAATCCCATATGGTCTGTGTTTGAGATGAAAGCTAAAGCCAGTGGGTAACTGTTGTCCTGTAGTTCTTGTATTCTTTTGCTGTGTGACCTGAAGAGTTTTCCTGGGGATACAGCCAGCAGACAGCATCCAAACTGCTGTGGAATATCCTAAAACAACCCAGGTGAAGCAAGTAAAACTGGCTCAGGCAGAGCTCTGGGATAAGATTCTGGGTTTTTTTTGGTTTTGTTATTTTGTTTTTGTGTTTTGTTTTGTTGTGGGTTTTTTTTTATTGTTGTTTGTTTGGGTTTTTTGGTTTTGGTTTTTTTTTTGTTGTTGTTTTTGTTTGTTTTGGTTTTTTTGGTTTTTTTTTGGTTTTTTTGGGGGGGGGTGGTTTTGAGCTCAGATGGGGCCCATGCAGAGCAGGAATCCACGTGGACCTACACATTCGGTGTGTTAGTGCAGGTAACTGGCAGAAGGGAACGTGTGCTGGTCAGTGGGTGGATGTCTGTCACACGCTGGGCTGCCGAGAGCTATTCCTCAGCCAGTGCCATGCACTGTCATGGCACAGCAGTGGTGAATGTGGCACTAACCTTCTTGAGACAGCTTGCCCTGCCTTTTCCATTTGTGCAGAGCAATTTCAGGATGTGCCATCAATGATCAGAATTGTTCCTGTAGCAGCTATCTGGAGTTTCCCCTTTCCTCAGAAACAAGAGGAGTAAAGAAGAAGCATTTTCTAAAGAGTCCTTCCAGCTACTGTGTGCAAAAATCCCTTTTAGCCTTTATTCGCTCCTACAGGTATGTTGCTAATGTTTGTCTCTTGGCTACTTTAATCCTTTGATTTTCCTCCTTTTCACTGAAACTGTCGCTTTGGTGACTCTGCTCTCATGTAAGATAGTGCAAGACAGCTCTGTTGGCTCTGATTCTATCCCAGTGTATGATTTTGGTTTCCTTTTTGGAAATGTTTCTGCTCTTTCAGTTATTGAGTAAAATGTAACTCCGCCTAGTTTTGTCCTATAAAACTGTGAGGCAGATTACTTGACATTGTTGGCCCTGGATCAAATACATTTGATCACAGCTGCAGCTCTAGTTCAAACAACATAAAAAGACCACATGTTGTTGGGAAGAGTTAGGTCATCCAGGGACAGGGACAGTGAACAGGGAACACCATTTCTCAAAAGCTGCTTTTTAGCAACATTGTCAAAGTGAGCCTTGAACCTGGGATGACATTGTTTCCACACTACTTTTAAAGTGACTGCTGTATGAAGTGTGTTTTGCTTTACATTACAAAAGCACAGGTGCATATAGAGGTTTTAAGAGTCAAATGATAAGACTGGAACTTTTAGTCTACTACTATGTAGCAGTAGAGCAGTTTTCTACTGCCACCAAATTGTAGCCACTAAAGATAATCTGAGATGCTTCTAAGTATTAGAACTACAAGTTTATAATTAAATGTTTGAGTAATTCTTCCTTGGAATCTACTTTCCCAAGGTCTTTCATTTACCACAGCCTGTTTCATATGCTAGGTACTCTCTTACCATGTTCTATCTACTGTGGCAAAAAAAAAGGGTGGGAAATAGCATGGGTCATTATAGATAGAATCATAGAATGTATTGGGTTGGAAGGGACCTCCAAAGGTCATCTAGTCCAAACCCCCTGCAATAAGCAGGGACATTTCTAACTAGGTCAGGCTGCTCAGAGCTTCATCAAGCCTGGCCTTGAATGTCTCCAGGGATGGGGCCTCCACCACTTATCTGGGCAACCCATTCCAGTGATTCATCACCCTCATATTAAAGAACTTTTTTCCTAATGTCTAACTAAAATCTACCCTTTTCTAGCTTAAAGCCATTACCCTTGTCCTGTCACTACAGACCCTTGTAAATAGACCCTCCCCTGCTTTTTTATAGGCCACTTTCAGGTAATGGAAGGTTGCTATAAGGTATCCCTGGAACTTACAGTTGAGTCATCTTGGTGGTGCTCACAGCAGTTTCATCTACTGTAATCAAGTAGATTTGCAAAAAACGAGAAGTAAATTTCTGAAGAGTTGCAAAGTGGTTTAGCCTTTTAGACAAACCGCAGTTGGCAAGTGTTCATCTGTGAACACCAGCAGCAGCAGCACTTGGCAGTCCTGCTGAAGACTGGCTGCCTAACCACAGGAAGGGCAATCCAGATTATGCTGAAGGGCATCCTCAGCTGTGGCTGAAGATGGTGTACTAAGAAGTAAACTCAGAGATTATAAAGAAAATTTTTCTTGACTGTAGGTGCCTGAAGCATTGAGCATCAATTCTCATCTTCAGTCACAATGTCGTCTTACTTCTGCATGAAGTGGATTCTTCTCATCTTGGTTATAGGTAAGTCAATGGGCCTAAATGGTGGAGGTGGATGGAGGTATGGTGCATCGATGTTCAGAGGGTTGCAAAGAAAGATTTTATGTTGCAACAGGCAGAGTGGCCCCTTGGCACAGAAAAAGCAGTTTTGTATACAACTAGAACTTTACCACAGTGGCTCAAAAGTTTTCTGATGGCCTTCTCTACTTTTCAAAACAAAATAATGCTGAGGATATGATGGTTTTAAAAATGCTGCTTCTTGGGCTGTCTGGTCATCTTCTAGTGAATGATCTTTTGGGTTTTTTTTTAGATTATTATCTGAGCTGAGTACAGAACTTAAAATAATTTTAGAAAAAAAAAAAAGTAAAACAATGATAATTTGCTTTAGCAGGATTTGTGAAGGTGAATGTTTAGGAAGACAGGGAAAAGGTCAGCTGTGGCTTCTGGTTGCTTTTATCCAATATGAAACTTTATTGGGACAAATTGTCAATTTTTCCTTTTTTATTCTGAGAAAGCAGACTTCCTGGGAGAATAGAGGCAATAGTACTGAACGCAACAGTTTGAAGAGTGGTGCCAATATAGGCAGATAGAAATTAAAAATTAAAATTCTACTTTTCAGTAGAAATAAAAAGGATATTACAGGTGTTGCTTCCTCTAGTTGCTTATAAAGCCTCATATGATTACTTTTATTCAGAGTTTGCTTTTTTTTTATATTAAATAAAATATGGTATTTTCAGAGATCAGTATTTAGTATGCTATTGTGGGAAAGTCTCTGCAGACTTCATACAATTGTAATAACTTAGGTTAGGCAAATGAGCTGAGCTGGGGAAACCAGGTTTTTTTCACAAGAGACATTCACAAATTCCATTAAGCCATAGAGTGATTGGGGTCCACTGGTGCATGTTGGTGGACCTGCCTCAGGGACTTCCCTTCCTAATTATAGACTGAGCCAGACTTTTAGTAGAGGCAATTTGTTTCCTGTACTTGCTGCAGACAATTCTATCCTGGAAATGTTAATATGGATAGATCAAAATATTTACACATGTGATCCCATGTTACTGAAATCGTTAAGAAACATGCAGTAGTAAGTACAAACAAGTTTTCTCTGAAGGACAAGCAGCCAAGAACCCCACTTCATAAACTGCAAGATGTTTACAGGATAGCTATGACTGGATCACCTGAGCACAAATTATTTTGCCTGGCACTAAATAGCTCTTCTTAAAACTCTCCTGAAGAGAGTATTGACTGGAGTGGTATAAATACAGCACTGTGATGAATGGGCTACTGACTTCTAGATCTCACTGTTTTCACTTGAATAGTGTGACACAACCTTCTGCAAATGTGAAAAATTACTTTTAATGGGAACCAAAGAAGTTAGAAACTGCATGAGGGAGGAAAATAAGGTAATGAAAAATGAGGGTATAAAATATCTCAGAAAAGCTCTGAAAAATCTCTTCTGATAGAAATAGGCAAAATCTATAATTAGGCAGAAAAAAAAATGAAATGTATCTAGCAGTGATCATTCTGATCAAATGTGTTTTTGAGTGGCTTTCATTCAAGGAAGGGGTTTCCCACAGCAGTTTTAATTAAAGTCATGGTTTTACTGTTCCCCCATGTGTGGCTTGGATTAAATCCAAACTAAGAAAAAATTAAACCAAAAACCAATAAAAAGCTAACTGCCTAGACATGGTAAAGAGAAGGCACTGGGTTTGTGTAGATCCAAACTCTGTTCTCTTGTCACCTATCTGCCTACCTGCAGAGGCTGTATGAAATGTGTTATTTCTCTGGCTAGAGACACATTCTGAACAAATCACTGACCTGATCATTACCCCTCACTGTGTCAGTCCTGCTGAGATTCACATCTAAGTGTGGAAAACCTGATCTAGCAATGCCTGGTGGTATCTGCAAAATGGGAGGTATTGGGTCATACCAGCTGTGTGAGCAGCTTACACTGTCATGCACTGTGCTCATTGACTGCATTTGTCTTTCTGTCCACAGACCCCACAGTATCAAAATCACTTGTGAAAGGAAGAGTTGGTCAGAATATCACTGTGCCCTGCTTTTACAGAGTTAAGACAACACACGATATCACATCAATGTGCTGGGGTCGTGGCAGCTGCCCTGCTTCAAAATGTTATCAGACCATTATCTGGACAGATGGATGGAAGGTGACAGAGCAGTACAACAGCAGGTATATGTTGAAAGGAAAATTGGACCTGGGTGATGTGTCCCTCACAATCGTGAACGCCGAGGAAGCAGACAGTGGGATGTACTGCTGCCGTGTGGAGATCTCGGGGTGGTTCAATGATCAGATGAGTAACCACAGGGTTGTGATAGAGAAAGGTGAGTTCAGAGGTGCTCTCTTGTGCCAGTACTGTTGTGGTAAATATGCTCTTTGAGTCTGGATTCCACAGTTTGTGGTGGAAATTATTTCAGTAAAAATCCATAGGACTGATCTTTAGGACTTTGCAGATCTGCTGATAGTGCTGTTCAAATTATGTTGCTTTTGGCATTGTTGTAATCCAGGCACAGTCGCTGCAATTAAAAAAGGGTCATGGTGCTTTGTTTCATGGTGCACAGTGCTGCTGAGCTTTCTTAGAAGCACTATTTGAAGAATTTAGGAGAAATGACAGAATAGGATAATTAATTCATCTGAAGCACCAAATTTGTACTCTTTTCACAGAAAAAAAGTGCTTCATTTTCCCTGCTTGATTCTAGAGTATAGCCTGGGGACACAAAATTAGTATAGAGAGGTTTTTTTTTATCAAGTCTTCCTTTGATTTTTAGTTTTTCTTGTTTTTAAAAAACATAATATACGAAACAAGTGGCTGAGATGTACTTGTGTATCAGGTGCTAGCAAAATTTTGTTATAGAAACACTTTATCTTTTCATTAAGTATATGCATGATAAGGTTAATTTTAATGTATTTTTGTTTTGTTTTGTTTTTTTAACATCAGCTAGAATCTCTACTACAAGTCCTCACACTTACACCTCTGAACAGACCTCAGGTAACTTTTATCCAAGTATTCATCTCAACAGCATGTATAATCTATACTGGAAATGGGGATCTTGGGACAGAAACAAAATGATAATTATAGAAATGTCTTGGCTAAAATTTACTAAACATTACCATAGAACCAGAGATCAGAACCTGGATTTAAATTCTGCATGACAGTATATAGAGTCCAACAGAAGGAACTTGTATATGTGGGAGGAAGTTTGCTTTTAGGTGTGATGTTTAAGTAACTGTTTTATTGGTGCTGCAAACACTGTTTTTTCTTGTGGCTGTTTTATTGGTACGTTAGGTTTATTGTGGAATAAATTCTCACCTTGTTTTCTGGAAACACACCCCATGAACAATAAACCACAAACTTTTAGGGGTTGAGTGTGCCCACTATTTAATAAATTTATTTGTTGTTCTATAACATAGAACTGCTTTATTGGGCTAGCTCAAAAGTGCATCTGACTCAGGGTCCTGTCTCAGTAGCAGTAATTGCAGCTGATTAAGGAGGGTCATAGAAGCAGGGTGGTAGTTCTGTGTACAGTGCCACAGTGTTCTTTTACCCTGGCATAATGTGTGTCTCAGAGGCTGCCCATTTCATCTGTAGTCCATGCATATTTACTCATATGAGGCCACTCTTTGCAGTGGAAGAGACTGGAAGAGACTGAACATCTATTCCTCGCTTGGTTTCTTCATTCCACTCACAAGTTTATAGACTTCTATCATATCCCTGCTTGGCTGCATCTTTTCCAGTCTGAAAAAGACAAATTTCCAGTATACAAGAGAGACCTCTTGGTGTAACAATAGCTTATTCTCTGCATTTTTGAAACAAAAAATAAGGATGCCATTTGTATTTCTCCCTCCATCTCAGCTATTTCCAGCTAAGCAACTCTAAAGTTACAGCAGTTGCATTTCCTTTTTGGAAGAAGAAGTGAAAACTTTCTCAGGCTGTTTCTGTTCTAGTTGCAAATAACATGGCTTCCAATCTTAGAAGTCATGGGTTTTCTTAACCCTATGATGCCTTTGTTAGCTGCTGGTGGAACAATTTTTGATACTTTCAGAATAAGTTAATATGTGTATGGTCAAAAAGAGGTAGAGTGGAAAAGGCAAGTGGCGCTGTGCATCTGATGTAGTAATACTCCAGAATCTCCAGTGGAAAAGAACAGTGAAACAGATGATCCTGTCCTCTTCCAAATAATGCTTCTGGATAAGGGTAACAATTTAAAACATCAAAGGAATCAGATAAAGTTGACATAATGTGAACAGGAGATTTTGGTTTCAGAAAGATTGTGTATCTTCTGACAACACACAGATAAAGTGAGACATTATTTGAAAGACATGTTTGTAGTTCTGAATTTTCAATATTGCAAACAGCTTTGTTTTGTGAAATAACCTTAAAATATGCTTCAGGTCCTTATGCAAACAAATCATACTTTGATCTGTTTATTGCACAGCTGTCTAGGTTACAAGTATCACTTGCTTTCTCTAACTCTGCACCACATGTTCTTTCAAGACCCTGAGCTAACCTTAGTTGGTTTTCATTAGATAACCCAAGTTTGCTTTAGGCACCCCCTCCTGATTCTTGGCTCCAAAAACAGATGCCTACCTTGGTAACTCCTTCCTTCCAGATGCTGTGTTGAGACAACAGCAAGAGCTAAGTCCTGGAAGGAATTCAAAGCTCTGAAAAAAGCAGCAGAGGCACCAATACTCAGAGTTTTGTGCTGTCCTCTGAAGGCATCAACTTCTTTATGGTATTCAGAGCCAAGACTTCTGATAGAGTGATATTTAAGTTCAGTGGTCCCAAGTCAGCAGTACAAATTGCTCTCTATCAAGGCAGAATGGTTCTCTGTGCCAATTATGTGTTTGTCTTGCCTTTGCTCAGTTCATGGGAGCACCAGCGAATCATCCTCTACCATCAAAAGAACGTGGCCATCGGTTTCTGCTTCAGAAGCTCCTCAGACAGTAAGCACCTCTGGTCTGTAGCATGACAAGATCAAGTGGACAGACATGAGGGGTTACTGGGTCATCCCTGCAGTTCACTTGAACTGCTTTAGTGTGATTGAAAACAAATTTTTTTTTTTTTTTTTGTAGTCTGCATTTTTAGTGCTTATGAAAGATGGGGAAAATACCCAACCAAAACTGCTTTTCATGCAGAACGTACTTCCTACTAGTGCAGGAATAGCTTTAACAATGTCTATATTGCCTTTCAGGCCTCTCTTCCCTGCTCAGGCACCTCAGACTACTTCGATGTAACCACAATCCTGCAGGTATGGCAGGATATGGGGAAGGGTTGAAATTTGACTACCTGCCAGCACAAGGATGCCCTCTACTCCCTGTACAATGGGGTTCAAACAGACAGCTCTGGCTGTTCTGCAGGCTCCTTCAGCACATTCTGCAGGGTGAGAGGCAGTAACATCACCTAGATTTTATCAGTAACACAAGATATCAAAGGTAGCCTTTGGGAAGACCTGCTGTGACCTATTATGAGGCAGTATGTGCTGTGGGCATTTGTACCCCTGCATGGGTAGAACATAAATCAGGAACTATACTGAACTTCTAGGCATGAATTCCTAGTAAGAGGCTAGGTATTTAATGGTTGGCTTAAGTAAGGAGTTTTGCCTACATAAAGAGCAATGCAAGAAGAAGACATATTTACTTACTCATATATACCCATGAATAAATGCTAAATAAACTGATAAAAAGGTGGGAGTGTCTGACATATATTTTAATAATAAAAAATAAAATATTCATCAAATTAATACCACTAATGCTCATCTCTTTTGTGTTTGACAGAATGTGTCTTTGTCACTTCCCAGTGAGCACTATTCAGAAAATGGGTGGTATATTGGGATTGGTTTATGTGTGGCACTTCTAGCCATCCTTATTTTGGCTCTGTTCCTCAGTAGGCGTAAGTACTTTTCACAGGTCCTTTTCAAGAACTGGTCAGGTATATCTAATCACAGCTGTGGCACATGGCACAAGTCTTCTGTTTCAGGGAAGGGAGGTATCTGGATGGCCTCACTCTGTGGCCTGTGCTGTGGTTGCTTGCTCAGCTCTCCCTTTTGGGCACAGAATGGCATAGTGCAAATGTGGTTTCATCATTTTATGTCTCTGACTCCTTAGCAACCACTTGACCCAGGGTCTGGTGAGGAGATGTGCAACACAAGCCCAGCTCTGCTTCACTTGTTTCCTCCTACATATTCATCAGTTGCCATGTTGTTCCAGTCCTTCCAGATAATGGGAGTGGCACAAGTTTCATATGAGTATATGCAATATTTATGTGACAGATTTTCTGATTGGTCATACCAGGACATAAACATTAAATCTCACGGAAATAATAATATTTCCTATACTGAAAACATTTGTATAAAGTTCCCTTGTTTAATTTCTTACACTTTGAATTTTCTTTTTGAACTCGCTACATGTTTCTGATGTTTTAAAGAAAACTCTTTGTTTTCTTTTTTCTTTCTGTTCATTCTGCATGGTCCTTAGAATATTTATTCAATACAAAGAAGACGGGCAACTTTGAAAAGTAAGTATTCTGTTTCTGGTTTAGTCAATAGGACAAACTAGATTGTAGAAAAAAAATGTTGTCAATATGTGACCATTCCACCACTTCCTTTTTTAAAACTCAAGTTAATGGGTAGCATTGCAGAATGAAATGAATAAATCCTGCTGCTTATTGTTAGTAAGCAAAAATGAGTTTCTGTTCTTTTCATTAGGAAGTATGCAAACCAAGTGTGGTTTGTCTCATAAGTGGAAAAATTATTCATCATCAGATATGTTTAAGTGGTTTTGCATATTTTACATATTTCCAGTGAGATGGGTGATTTAGCTGTCTGCTCTTCTATGTTTCTGTTGCTTGGTTTTTGATCAAGAGCATGTTTTTCACTCTTTTGTGCAGCTTTGTTGCATTTTGGAGGCCAGAAGGTGCAGTGAACCATATTGCCTTGGAAGATGAAAGTCATGCAGAGGAGAACATTTATATAATCCACTGAGCACTATATGCATGCTTGCCTTTGTCATCCCTGGGACATTAAATAGTTTGCAGAATGTTAGCTGCTCCCTCAGCTCAGCAGCTAAACGTGACTGAACTACTAAAGCATTATTCACATCATTCTAATAAAACAAATAAAAGCTACAATTTTAATTAAAAAAACTTTATCAGCCTGTTCCAGAAACAGAAGCCCTACTGGCTTGAATGGAAATTTCCAGAATCCGCTTATCAAATCCTCAAGAAAGTTACCATTATGTTTATTATATGCTTCAAATTCTCTCTTCCTTTTTGGAAAAAAGAAGAGGAAGTGCCAGAATAGCTACTCCATCACAAAAGGAAAACCACACGTTATTTTAAATTTTCTTTCAATGTGTATTGTGTCTGCCATCTCTAAGAGTCCATGTCATATAGCTGCCACAATAATGATGACATGTGGAAGAACTTGGTAGTATGACTATTTCAGTATATATTTAGTTGAATTTTCATTAAAGTCAGGTATAGGCAGTCCTGGTAACAACTCAGTAATGCAATGTGCTAATTCATGCCCACTCACAGTTAAATCTGGAGGAGCTATTGATGCTCAACCTGTCATGGGATGTCCTTGAAGCCTACATGATCAGTGTGGAATATTCAGAGCTTGTTTTCAGAGAACCATGACTAAGTATGTTTTTCTGTGCAAAATATATCACCTTTTTTTTCCTCTATGCCTTTCTCCTTGCATGTGCCCCGCCCCCAGAAGTTCTTGGGGTGGAAAGTTTAACTTCCAGACCTCTAAAGCAACTGAAAAAATAAATACTTTGTCAAGTTAATGAAATTATTACTTTTCTTAGCTTGTGGAAAAGCTATGGATGTTGCACAAAAATATTGGCTGAAAATTTTCCCTACCCATACACCCCTCTAAATACAATACAACTCTATATTTGCTGGTTTTTAGCTCATAAAGGGGGAGTCTCTGTGGCCTTGTCTCTTACCCTCCACTGTGTCTCAGTTAGACCCCACTCTCAGATTTTATTCTTTGCAATGCTAAACTTTGATTTACTTAAATACATGGAGGCAGTCCCATAAGGATTAATCAACACTATGCATTGTTGAGCAACAGACATAACACATCCAGAGAAGCTTTACGTGGAAGAAAAATTTAAGCATTTTTAAGAACACATTTTTAAACAGAGGCTGGAGACTTCCTGGAGAGCAGTAAAGCAGTACAGGCAGGAGAGACCAACTCTTACCAAATACTGGTCAGTACAAATTTTGCCCTTATGTAAGCAGCAATGTGGAATACCTCAAGCAGATGTTGCTGCCATGGGACTTGCAGATGTACTGCAAACTTCTATCAAGTTCATAATTTTGAAGGGAGTCATGCAAAGAAGAAAGCTCTATTATCCAATGAGGCATTACAGGAGCAATAACAAAACCAGTAGGGTTTTATATTAACAGCTGATACACGTGAGGCCATGGTCTGGTTGTGCTTTAAGGGCAGCTGGGGTTGGTGGAGAAGTTACCTATTCTTCCCCCAGTTGGTAGAAACGGGAGGGCTTGAGCAGGCTGGGGAGAGGAGTGGTTTCCCCCCAGGAGGCCTGGAGAGCCTGGATGAGGTGGGGTACTGCAAGTGAGTGTGCAAAGGTTCATGAAAGAGAAAAAGACTCCTTATCGGGTTGAGGATGGAGGAAATAGAAAGCAAGTTTGGGTATGTTACCCTGGTGTGTTTTGTATTTTAATTTGTGCTGTTTGTTGCTTTGGGGCTGAAAGGTTGAAAAAATGGAGAAGAATTCATTATTGACTTAGGAGCTCAGTGTTGGGAGCGAATATATTAGGGGATTACTGATCCCTAAACCAGGAAATGGGATGGAGGAAACCAGATCTAATATTTCTTCTCATGTCATGCATTGTCTTGTGTAAAAAGGTACGGAAATTGGAAAGAATCTGTTAGTGCTAGACTGTATTCTTGGATTTTACTATTAGTAACAATTACTAAACTAAAATAACTGAACCCACTGCAGGTGTTGCCTTCCTTCTGTCTGTCAGAGTGTATTGTTGCTGTGGGCTTTAGCCTAAGACTGGAGCTGGGGCAAGTCTGATCTGGTCTCTGAACTAGACCTTAGAAACCATCTTTAGCACTTTCTGCAACTTTTATGCCATCAATCTCTGCTGGGATCAGACTTAGAAAAGTGTGGGGTTTTCAAAATTATCTGATTTCATATGGTCATGTTCTTAAGTGCTAATGATGAAAAGTGCTTGCCCATAAGGATTTGCTTCTTACTATTACAGATTAATTCAGAATAATTATTATAAGAATGAATTTTCATAAAAAATGAAGTTCTAGTATATCTGATAATGAAAACCTTGATTTAAGTTTCCTTCCCTCTGTGCAGTTAGTTGGTAAATAGGCTCTGCAAAAGTTGTGCAGTACAAGAACTTTGCTTAGGATATGCAGTGTAATACAAAAAATAAGTGCTGCCAGAAACTCCTTGTATGTTTTCGTTAGTGGATCAGGCATTTCAAAATGAGCCCCAGAGATATGCAGGTGGCACTTGGAGCCCATTCACTCATTAAGAGATGATCCAGCTGCACACAGACTGGCAGCACATTAAGTGATATAAGGCTAACTAACAAGCTGTGAACAGATTTATTTTTTTTTGAGACAGCTCTTTGCCTTTCCTGTTCTGCCTCCAAGAAGCCACTGGATAGCAGCACAGAAGCAGAAAGCAAGATAATTTTTTCTGGTTCTTCTTGGCACACTTGGATTTTGGCTGGCCTTTTTCAATTCACCTGTCTGCATTTATCCCAGTCTTGCTAAAGAAACAAAGCTGACATGTTATCCTCTTCCTTCTTGAGTCATCTGCAACATACTGACCAATTCTGCTTTGACAAGCTTCATGAAAATCGGTAGCTAGACAAAGGTCCAAATTTGTGTCCCAGATGGGATTTATCTGGTGTCCTCACATACATAAGGTGAGCTTGGGCTCATAGCCACTGCTTAATGATGAGAGATGGGAGACAAAGGAGAAACTGGGATCACTGTAGGGAGTCTCTAGGATATAGGACACATCAGGTTTGACTAGCTCTATTCACAGAGCAGCTGGGGATGTGTGCACTTGGCACTGTAAGAACTTTACCTGGTAGACTGTAGTGAATTAGATATTCTACTGATTACTAGTTAACCTGCCTTATACTGTTGACAATAAGACACTGCTTTATTGTTGTGTCTAACCCCACAGGTTGCCGTTTGTGCTGCACTGAAGCACATGAAGGTGCAGAACAACACTGCAGCATAGTGCAGAACTGCACTGTTGCAGAACTTTTTCTCTTGCTTTACTAATAACTGCTAAAATATTATTTACCTCTTTTAATGCTACCAAGCAGAAGGGTGATATTTTCATGGTCTTGACTATTCAGCCTAAAATCTCCTCTCTGAGAGTGTAATGTTTGGTTAAAGCCCATCATTTTATAATTTGAACTTGAAATTGTTTCTCCCCTTTGCACCATGCACAGAATTTTGTCTGTCTGCAATTCTTTACTCCTGACCTTAATGCCCTGAATTATTTTTGGTCTATTACTCATCTTTTCCAAAGCAGAACTTCTTAGAGAACTTCTTTAACAATTGGTCAAAAAGAGTGAAAAAAAAAAAAAAAAGCCTGTAAGTTTAAAAATTATTTCTTGTAGCTGGAGTTGCAGATCTTTGGGAAGGACATTATTTTGGCAAGAAAACACTTGTCAGTGACTCCAAGGCTGTGTTTGCAAATAGAAAATATGAAGCCATCCGTTCCCACATATCCTATCACTGGATACCAGGATGAAGAGATCAGCACCTCCCTCTCCACATCCCCTCTGCAGGAGGTTGTAGAGAGCAATGAGATAGCCACTCAGACTCCTTTCCTCCAAACACCTCAGCTGCTCCTTATGGGACATGCCTTCCAGCCCCTTTCACCATCTTTATTGGCCTCCTCTGGACACATGCAAGGATCTTAACATCTTTCTTAAATTGTAGGTCCTAGAACTGTATGCAGCACTCAAAGTGAAGCCACACCATTGCCAAATCCAGCAGGAGAATCACCTCTTTTGTCTGGCCTCTATCCGGAAGTGTAGGAAGGAAGCAGTTGTGGCACATAAAATCTGTAAATGGAGAAATGAGATTTCAGTGGGGCTCACTCAGCATTTTGGGAAAGCATAGTTTTCTCTCCTTCCACTTGCTGCTCTGGAGTCTCTGTTAGCTAAAATGTCCCATTTTGTGCTGTTTCACTGGATTGTGATACACATATTTATAGGTGAGTCTTCACTTGCTTTTTGTATGCTTGCTCAGAAAACAAAAAATTTGTAAAGGTAAAACCAACAACACTTATTTGTTCATCACAACAAAATAATGAAGGTGGTAATTGTAGACAGAACCTGAAATTTTTTCTTACCTTACTGAGTTAATACTGTTTGATAATTATTTCTTTATATTTTCTTTATTAATTTTATGTATGTGGTTTCCTCTGTGTATAAGCTTGGTTAATTCCCCTGTCCCCCCAAATTATCTAATTGTTTTAGTATTGTTAAATGTGTACTGCTGGCTTTCCTTCTTCATCTGTCTCCCTATCATACTGCAGTGCTGACACAACCCAAACTAGGGAATTGAAATATTGTCAGAATACTGAATATTATTATATTCATATATTCATATTATATATGACTGAATATTAACTGGCTAAACCCTGTCAGGTTGAAATACTACAAATAACATCTACAGCGGCTGTGATGTTCTTAAATTGATCTGGAAAGTAGTGGAAAAGTTTGGTCAATGGCAACATGTGCTGAAGGGCAAAAGGTGATCTGTACCCCATTGAGGCAAGGGAACAAAACCACCACGGTGGCTGCTGCACAAGTGGAGCTTTGCCAGCACTTTGCTGCAACCCAGGGAATTCCATAATTTTTTTTGTCTTTTGCCAGTCTCGGCACAAGAAATGTGATGGTTCTTCCCTTGCGTATCTTCAGACTCAAAATACATGGAGGTACTTGCCTCCATTTGGTCTTATTTTTCAAAAACTTTCTTATATGAAGAGCTACTGAAGGGTGAGAATGACTTTTTGTTATCTTTTCTCTTTAACTCTGCTCCATGCTGAGAATAGGTAGTCTTGAAACCAGCAGAGCAGGCAGTTAAATATTTCTTTTCTATTTATCAGTATTTTTCATTATAGTTTTATTAGTACAGAAGCTTTCAGAACAAAAGAAATAAAATATTAAAAAGGGGGGGACTGGTAGGGGGAAGATGCCAAATATCTTCTACAAAGAAGGAATATTATTACAGAAATAGATCAAGAAAAAAAAATCCTTTTTCATCCATCTCTCTTGGTTGGAGGATATATGTTTTTATCCATCCAATGACAAGTCTACAGGATAGAAGACCACTGCAACAGCAACTACTGGAGTTACTACTTAATACCAACTATAACTGAGGGCTAGTTCAAGTGACACTATATATAAATTGTGTAGCTGTATGATCTAACAATTATGCCTCTTTCTGGTTTGGAATGTATATGAAACATCTGGAGCCCATTTCTCTCGAATTTGAATTAAAGACTTAGAGTGGCAAACCTCACTGACTTCAGTGAGACTTTCCAGGCATAGCTAATGCTCAGAGTGCCTTGGGACAAATCTGGATACCTAGGAGGTTCACTGCCATGGTCAAGGGTGATGCCTGTCACAGTGAGACTAGGGTGTCACAATATGTCTCAGGAACCTCTTAATTTAATTTAGTCTTATTTACTGTTTCTTTTGGAAAATGTTTCTGTGGAAGAGGATGCAGCTGAGGAGCAAGTTATTTAGTCTTTACAGAGTGTTGAATTAAGGCTGTTGCAGCACTGAATCTTTCCATAACAACCTGCAGTGCCAGCAGATGTGAGCAACATTAGCTTCACATAAATTAAAAGAGGATTTGAAACTGCAAAACCTATAACTTTCCAGCACCAGTATGGGTGAGGAACTGCACTGGAGACACTCTGGTGCCTTGTGTTTTCCCTCTTCTTCTTTTTATTTATTTATTTGATAAGTCCTGTACTCTGTTTCTTTTGAAGAGATGAAAGACAAATTTTCATTTATAAAAGGGTTGCTTAATGAAGTTGCTTTTATGCTATGCTAAAGATGAAATATGAAGGGAAGACAAGCCCATTTCTCTTCAAGCAGCAGTGACCTTAACTCCAGGAACAATTCAATCTGGTCTTGGTTTTGCACACATCTTTGTTGGGGTGACTTGAAAATATGTGTTAACCCAGTCAGTGATGAACTCCTTGCTCCTCTAGAGGTGCTTTCAAAGTCAACTGCATGAACTGCTTTGTATTGTCAACATAGGAAGAGGCTGCTTTTTCTGCTTGTTTTGCTCTAACAAGGCATATGAATCTTCCCTTTCCAAGGACTAAAACAAGTAATCATCTTTCAAAGCCTTAGCCAGTATTCAGGAATTCATTTCCTTGGAACATCTTCCCTTCATTTCACTGCAAAAACTTCTGTCCTTCACACCATATTGCACGTTTTGTCTGTCTCTACTCTTTTAGCACTTGGAGCTGTGGAAACCTGAATGAGTCTGTTTATCTTGCCAATGGGATAAGCAATAATGAAGCTGAAATGTCATCCCAATAACAAGTCATGAGACAGCCTGACACAGACTAAAGCCTCACCTGGGGAATAGTCCATTAAAGACAAAACAAAAGAGACATGGACACAGTTGGAAGCATCTGTTTGCTATCTGGGAGTCATGACAAAAAGAAAAGGCATTCAAACAGCTGGCAAAGTAGAAATGTTTGGCAAACTGGAGCCAAAACTGGTAATAATAGCAACAACTGCTGTAAGTCCTCTGGGATAAGAGAGCTGGCCATGAGACATCAGATCTGCAGGACGATCCTCTTGCTGCAGCAGAGGACTGGATCTGGATGCTCCCCAGGTTCCTCAGTTCCTGCTCTACCATATGTAAATAATAATATGGGGGAAAAAGGCAACAAGATAGGAGGACTGACGCAGATTGGATGAATGTAAACCAGAAAAGATATGTTCCTGTATGGGAACCTTTTCTGTATAGTGCCTTTCAGGAAGAAGTCCCTTTTAGGGCAATCTGGGAACTTTATAGATAGTTAAGAGGGAACAATATATAGCAAAGATTCAAACTAGATGCTAAGGTGGGTATTGTAAATCTGGTCATTAAGAGTTAAGAGCGCAATGAAAGCATGCATATGCTCTTTTTAACATCGGTATAATGTTATCAGTTAAAGCTTCTAGATATGTAGTGCTCTTCAAAGTAATTGGCAGGACTTGCTCAGAGACAGAAAAAGTGTACTTTCTGAGAACAGGTTCCCATAGACAGAACCTATTGCTCTGCCAGCTTCATTAGGCCTTAATTTCACACATAAACAGGTATTTTTGACCCTGCTATTGAGACCATCAGTGAAAGACAACTATGACAACATTTCCTTTTTGAAGGAGAAGATAGTGACCTGAGAAAAGCAGATGTATATCAAACCATGTTTCTGAACAACCTTCAAACAATCTCTTAGGAGAGGGGATAGTATGGGAGCAATTCCATTTGCACAGGTGTAATCTGCACTCGGGCTGCCAGTGATGGATGACAGCTTTGCTCACCACAGGTTATATGTGAGAAATTTATTTCATGAGCAGCCCTGCAGCCCCTGGTCAAGGCCGGAGCATGGAGTCATCCAGCACCAAGCCAATGTCTTTGAACTCCTGGCTGTTGCTTGTAGTGTCCTGGGCTATTAGCTCCTCCAGGAGAAGGCTTGGGGAATCAGGAACTGTGTTCTGCCTGCATGCAGGAGTGTTTCTTTCTGTGCCTCATTGTGTTGTGTTGGTAGTCACACAAGGAGACTGACCACACTCATTTTTCCTTGTTCTTCCTTGACAGCTCATGCAGCATCCGAAACTGTTGTTAGAGGAATACTAGGGCAAAGTGCTCAGTTGCCTTGCTTCTACCAGGTGAAACAACTTGCTGACATCTCCGATATGTGCTGGGGCAGAGGTCCCTGCCCAAATTCCAAGTGTAAGAACAAAATTTTGCACACCACTGGGAATAGGGTGACATTCAGAAAATCTCAGAGATACAGTCTCAGGGGCTATATTTCCTACGGAGATGTGTCCCTCACAATTGGGACAGTGAAGGCAGAAGATGCCGGAACATACTGCTGCCGTGTGGAGATCCCGGGTTGGTTCAATGACGTCAAACAGAACATACGGCTGGAGGTGGTCAGAGGTGAGTTTGGAGACCTTTGTGATACAAACCAATCACTGGATAAGAGTTAAAAATAGGAGTTTGTGTGCATTTTTTTTTTTTGGTTGGTTGTTTTGACAAAAAAGTGTTTTTCCTAAATCATGTAGTTTTCAAGGGAGGTCTGCAGCCAGTTGCCAGTTTGAATCACATTCAATGAACAATTTTGATGAGAAAATAGTAACTTTTGCAATTTTTTTTTCTTTCAAATTAAATATTTAATTTCTTATTGTGTAGCTATGCCTGATGTTTCAGGAGATGATGGAAGTGAAAAAGGGATTTATCATGTGAAGAGCCCTTGGAATGAAATTCAGTTTTTCAGCTGGGGCTCAGCCTAACACCAAGGCTTATATTTGATTATGTCATAGGGAGACCCATGCACTTATCTAACTTGTTTCAGAGTCTCGAAGGGTGTTTTCCCCTTCCTATTATTTTGCTAAGCTGCAGGAAAAAAAATGTGGTGGTCTTACAAAATCAAGAAGAGGTTGAAAATCATTGCAAAGCACAGAAAAAAAAACCTGGTACCCACCCTCCACACTGCAGAAGGGCATCTTTTTTCTAACTTTTACAGGGTTTTCAGGAGTGCAATGGGTGCTGATGTACACAACACTTGTATTCCTGTTGTAAGTGATATAATAGGAAAGTGTGGGGAAAATGCTTTAGACTCTATGTCTGTCCCTGAGTTTGAAGGCATCAGAGTTCATTAAAAAAGAACCATTTGAAAAGATTACCAATAAACTTGTAGCTGACTATTCCACCTTCATTCTCAGCGTTTTAGCAGCTAGTTAAGTTTAATTAATCTCTCAGTTGGCTTTCCTCAGAGTCAGTTGTGAATGCTCTGATCTAACTTTTCACTATTTTTTCCTTGCAGACCCTCCAGTGATGAGAAACACCACAAGAAGGACTCCTGTTTCTCCCAGACATTTTAGGAAAACAACTTTTGCTCCTCAAGCAACCTCTGTTCAACAAACAACAACAGAAGCTAATGTCCGTCTGACAACCACTGTCCCTGAAGCAAAAACCTCAACCACCAGTCATGAAGCAACAGAGACTGCTGTCCTCTGGACAACCACTGTCCCACTGGAAACAACTGCAGCCACCAAGTCTCCAGCAGTAATTACACTGGAGACCATTGATCCCCCAACATTCACTGTCACAGAAAATGAGGCTTTTCCAGAAGCTATAGTGACAACCAGTGCTCTCACAGATTTACAAACAGTTGACATGAAGATGGAAGATTATGACATGGTCTGCCCAACAGAGTCTATCCTTCTTCCTGAAGGTACAAAGCACAACCATCACCAATCCTTGTGTAACAGAGGTGGTCTGTGTAAGACTGCCTCTGGCATCATAGAGACTTTCCAAATACTTATATTTATATCTAGGTGGTTTTCTTCAAGATACCTATCTCAGTAAGTTTAAGGAAATACAGGTAAAATATTGTGGATAATGTCAAACTGGGGTGAATAGCCAAGACAACAGAGGGTAGGACACTTGAACTCAAAGTTTTAAAAGGCTGGAGAAATAAAGTGACAGGAATCTCATGAAGCATAGAAGTCATGAAGTCCTACGATTGGGATGGATAAGAGAGATTCACTCAACTGCACAATTCTTTTTTTAAATTAATTTAGGAAAGACAATCAAAATAGTCTGATGATTAGGTTAGTTTAGAGCATGTTCTGCTTCATCCATAAAGTCAGTAAGAATTCAAAACATGCTTAAAAATAAGTACCTACATTGTAATTCCATATGAAGGCTATTGCTATTACTAATATTTAGTTGATTGGTGGCCTGTTATCATGAAAAGCATTCATAGATTGCTACTTTATACACACCAGTGACTTCTTTTCAGACTGGTATCTACACAAAAGGTTGGTTTTTGTACTTTTTTTGGGTCCTCTATCACTTGAAGTTCTTCCTGACCTGAACATCAGAACACAGCTTTTCTGTATCATGTCTTGTCTTCCAGCCATAACAATGTCCCCCAGTTAAATTTGGCAACAATTATATCCACAGATGAACAGCTAAAATATCTCACCATTGGCCATACCAGGAAAGCACATCAGTTTTCTGGGCAGGATGAGCCTCAGCCCCGAAAACTGAGGTGGAGATTTTCACCTTTTTGTTGCAGATGCAGAACTGTGTAAACAATTTTGAACACCATATGAAGACCTCCTAATTCATGACCTTTAAAAGCATTCATTTTTACTTTGTTTCAGTGACTACTGAATTCCCAAGTACACTTCTAACTTCAGAGGCAACTAAAAGTGCTCACACTTCTCTCATGGCAGAAGACCTGCCAACTGCAGGTGAGTAGGAGGATCAAATTGCAAGATGAGAAGTTGCACATCCAGAGAAATTAAGTTGTCATAAACAAGTTTTGACTGTTCTTAAGAGCGTATCAAACATGTACTGAGAGCAATTCATTGCATTTGGAAGTAAAAGGTATCTGGGGTCCCCACAGAAATAGTTTCAAATCAGGATGTTAACAACATCTGAGAAAAAAAAGTATTTAAACCTTGAAAGGAAGTAGATTTTGAGTCACTCACTAATGTCAGGTATCTCAGGTCTGACAGAAGTTAAGAATCTGATTTGCCATCACTGTGAGTTCATTGAACTTTCCATTTTAGACCTTTCCTCAGCACAGGGACAGGAATATTTCTCTTACAGGGAAAGGCTGAGAGCTCTTGGGCTGTTTAACCTGGAGAAGACTGAGACAGGATCTTATTATTGTTTACAAATATCTGCAGGGTGTGTGTCAAGTAGAAGGGGCCAGTCTCTTTTCAGCTGTGGCCTGTGACAGAACAAGAGGTAATGGTAGCAGGTGAAACACAAGAAGTTCCACTTCAACATGAGGAAAAACTTCTTTACTGTGAGAGTGGCAGAAACTAGAACAGGCTGCCCAGAGAGGTTGTGGTGTCTCCTTCTCTGGAGACTTTCAAACCCATCTGTTGTCAGAGAGGTTGGACTCGATGATCTCCAGAGGTCCCTTCCAACCCAAACCATTCTATGATTCTGTTGTGAGCTTTGAACCTCGCTGAGTATATTCAGCCAGATGTGGCTGGAGGCTCAGCTCTCCAGTGCTTGACACGGAAAGCAGCAGGCAATTGCCACAACTATCAGTCATTCTTCAAGAGAAAATGAACTGATGTGCAAAATCACACCATATCTGAGAAATGAATAAACTTCCATGAAGTTTGCACTTTTTGTCTCTCAGTATAAAAGTGGAATGGCTTATGTCATTTGGGGGTGGTAGTCTGACTACCAGATGCCCTCAAATGAGGACTGAAAAAAAGAAAAGCTTATAATTCAGGATGACATGATCACATGTCATACCTGTCAAGAGAGTTTCAACTAGTGCCAAGAATCTTTTAATTCTTAAAAATACAGATATTTGCAGATGTTCTTTTGCTAGAGCAATAGACTTAGAGCAGAAATAGAATTTAGGGCTCACAGAAGAGACTAAACTGTATCTGTCTGATACAGCTCTGTATAATGTATGTATTCTGCCATTGTAAATGGGAAGGGTCTTACTTCTCGGATTCTAGGGGCAGAACTTAAGTTGTGACTGTGGGCAAGAAAGTGTAACCATAAAAACAATAGCAGCAGACAAGGTACTGTGCTTTTGTGAATCATGTACACACCCACCTTTGCAAACACTTGTCATGCTATTTCCATGTGCCAAACTGTCGTAATGTGTGAAAATGATGCAGCTCTAGACAAACCAAGTTAAGTTTTTGACTCAGTCTCCTTTTACTCTGTGAAGTAATGCACTAATGAGTCAAGTTCAGCCTTATTTTAATGTAAGGGAAGTTTAATTTGGTGTTGAATTCTGTACTGACGTTAGCACAGCGTCTGGGAGATAACCCATAGTTGAGAGAGCCCTCCATCTCCAAGCACAGTAGCTTAGACTAGCTGGGGTGATTTGGTACCTGCTGACCAGACTCTGATTTAGTTTCTCTTCTACTTTTTCTTGCTTTCCTTTAGCAACATCCCTGACAGCACCAACCACACTTCAGATCCCAAAGAGAAACTCTGCTCCTTCAGGTATGGAAAGTAAACAGCAATAGATGATCCCATCAGCAACATGTTGCCAGAAAGTTTAATTTTGACTTGTGGGACATGGATGAGACATGCACTTCTGTATCTGGGGGTAGTTCTGCTGAACTACAGTTCTCTTCTGAGAGAGGGAAAGAGGGGTGTTGTAAAGCAGCTATGTGGGAAAATGCACATAACCCATGGATTTTCAGTGCTTGCCAGGGTTTTATTACTTATAAAAGTTCAGCTGTAGTGTTTATTAGCCATAATCTCTTTTGTACTCCAGTGTAAATTTCTAGCTACAGTTACATGTGTATGAGCTACCTGTGCTCTGTCCATATCTTTGATAAAATGCAAGTACATTATATGGTACATGGAGACAAATCAACTTAGCTCTCGTAGCTGATTTGGCCTGAGAAATCCCAGTTAGATTAGGTGATCCACAGAATAATGTACCCCAAAAATTTTTTGGTTTGTTTTTTTAAAAAAGCAATAAAGCGGTTTTTTCCTAATGGGATTATTTGTGATCATTTGATCATAGCCAACACTATATGTCACATTCTGGGTTTCTCATGCATATAAAGTTTCCTTTGGCAGAAGTTTGTGGTATTGCAAGTGTGTTACAGGCACCTGCCTTGACAAATGACTCATCTGGTCCCTGGTACATTTTGCTCAGCTGGGTGCTCCATGGTTGTTCTCTTATCAAACCTTTGAAAGCACTACTTACCATTATCTTTTTATACATTAGGGCATGATCTAAGGCATAGGATCTTTCCTGTCATAGGATGTAAGCTGAGGTTTTTTACTCATTAAGATGAATGACTCTGTTTTTAAGATACTGCTAAATATGGGGTGCTCTGAATACTTAAATACTTCAGTACTTTGTAGCCTGAAGTCACAATGAGCCATGGCTCAAGGCTGGCTAACTTTTTGTGAATTTAAATTCATGAGCAAAATCAATAGAGTCGGATCATAAGAGAAAAGCAGAAAAGTTTGCTGCAAGAGTTCTTGAGCATTCTTTTAGTTCATCTTTGTTTCCAAAGCTTAGAAAACCAGAACTGAATTATTCTCAATATCTCTAGAGAGCAAACAGAAAAAAAAAAAAAAAAAAAAGCAAACAGCAAAAAAAAAAAAGCATAATCTTCATAGAGGTTTCTTACACCTGTGGTAAACTACCTGAATGTAAAGATTTTTCCTTTTAGTACTAATGCAGCTTTCAAAGACTGAAATCCAGTATGTCTGACCACAACCAAACTGAGGCAGTTCTGCCTATTAGAGGTATACCTCTGCTCTCTATTACACGTCATCCTTACAGAAGTGAAAGCTTCCTCACAGCAGGCAAGTTTCTACTGTCTTGCCTCATGTGCTATCCCTGAGAAACCTCCTCTCTCTTAATGAAGACTGACATTTCCCAGTGACAGATACACCATTTGTGGTGGAAACAGATTGTTCACTTTTGGTTACAGGGTGCTTTATTTCTCTTACTCAGACCATATTTTGTCCTCCTTATTTCCCGAGAGGACATTACTCCTTGATTAAAGCAGTGACAACTACTGTGTTCCCCCCCCCTTCAGGTGACTGTGCCAGTAATAATTTCAATCTCTTTCATTTTCAGGGATTTCAGTGAATTCAAATGGCAAGGCTGAGAAACAGGATGATAATGGAGACAAGGTAAAGCTTCCTCTAAGTTTCAAGAATGTTTAAACAGAAGCCCGGACAGCAGGGCATGCTAGTGATTTTCAGTGTATTCATACTAAAGGGGCAGTGTTTGCAAAGAGTAGCTTTAACTTTTATTTAGAAGCTCAGGAAACATCTATTCATCTTTCTAGTGGATAGAGCCAAAAATGTGTGACCATGTCATCTGGTCTGGACACTTCAGAAAAACCACACCCCTCTGACACTCCTGTAAGACATGCAGAGATAGTATCTTTGGGGTGTGACCTGGCAAAATGCAACTTAGGAGGACTGTTACACTTTCCTGTCTCTAATTAAGAGAAGGAGAAGCTCCTACTTTAGGTGTTATTGAGAAATCTATGTTTTGGGATGAATCCAGGTTCAAATGCTTCGGAAGAAGATTTATTAATTACTTGACAGGTAATTAATAATCAGCCTGAAATGTCTTCTCCATATTTTGTTCAGACAAGCTCAGAAAAGTATTGCAAACTCCATCTCAATGCAGATATTTAGGAGCTCTTGTCCAATGGGATATCCCGGTCCTGTGTGAATAGGTCTGAAGTAAACATGCTTATAACATCTTTTCAGTCTTTCTCTTCTACTTTCCAGTTTCCCATCTATGCCATTCTCATTGCCTGTCTCACAGCAGTGTCCATTCTCTTCATATTGCTGCTCTTGTTTCGGAAACGTAAGTATCCCTAATCACATAATTGATTAACCTTTCTAAAGATGGACTTGTGCAGATGTCCTTCTGTACCTCTGGTTAACCTTCTGATAAATCTGCCATGGCCCTTGTGACAGCACTCTGTTCAGTTTTATGGGGGTTGCTGTTCTTACTCTAGGACTGTGTCACCACGAGGAGAACAGTGAGCATGAGTTGGTGGGGATGCAGCAGGAGGAAACCTGTGCAAAGAACCTGTTCACTCACTTGCTGCAGGTCTGGCTCATATTGTTGGTTCTTGTTTTATAGTTAAATTGTCCCTTAGTTTCCTGGAATTGCTCCTGATAGATGTGGATGTAACTTAATCAGATTATGATCCTTTCTTTCCTGCTTAGTCCATAGAAATTTTGCAACTTGTTGTCTTTGCATCTGAATTAATTTGTTCTATTTATTAGAATTATAGATTTCTTTTTGCTGTTGTGACATTAACATTATTTTGCTTTCAGGTAAATACAGAAAGAAGTTTATAATTAAAAGGTAATCTTTTTTGTAATTTCCTATTAAAAGTTCCAAGATAATTTTTCTTAAGAGGCAGGAAGGTATAAGCCACTGATTGTAATGGGTTTAGTGGTGCAGACCACTGAACTTGTAATATGAGCAAGCCTCAGATAACTTCACTCCAGAGGATCAAATAGTGGTTCCTGGACACTGCTTCTATGTAGCAATGAAAAGACTTCCCAAGTACTGCAGAGGTTCAGCAGCTGGTACTTACTGTTATGTAGTGATCTCATCTTTAAGTATCTAATCTGCTTTATTGTTTGATCAAATACCAGGGCATGACCCTGGGGGAGTTATTTTAAAGAAATGAAGATATAAATAGTCATGATGATCAATTAGAAAAATGATTGCTCAGAAAGGGATAAGGGATTTATAGGCAGTCCTCCATGGAGTGGCAATTCATGCCAGTACACAAAGAATGGGCCCTGGGAAGGGTACACTGCTAAAGTGTGGCAAACGAAGATTTCCACCACTAGATAAATCTTGCAGCTATCGTGGGGTCACTGCACCCTCTCACACACTCCTTGAGTCACACCAAAGTATCTGAGGTGATTATCGAGGTTATAGTTTTGAGGAAGATATGAAATATGGAAGTATGATGAATCATCGTGTGCAGGTGTAACTGATAAGTTCATGTCTTCTGGTTTATTCTGAAAAAAAAAGTATTTTCTCTAGACAAACTATAGGGTAGTCCAGTGAAGTGTCATCCCTTTGTCAAAAACCAATAATTTTCAAAGGTAGATGCTCCCCCATTGCATACCCCAACTAGGAGATAAGGGTTTCAGTCCATGGTGATACCATATAGCTGTTAAGACAAGATATGAACAGCTCTTTCCTATATCCATCAGAAGAATGCAAGAAGAGTAAATAACTTCTTTGGTGTTAAAAGTAGGCATTGCACCACTGAAGTCAGTGGACTCAGAAGCTTCTAAGTCTCTGTTTCAATGGGAATTTGAGAACGTTGCAAATAAGAAGGGATGCCCTGAAGCATCAGTGTGCTTTTGCCCCATCCAAAGTGATCTATGCTTCTCACTACAGCCTTGGACCAGTGGAAGACCTTGAAGAAGCTTTCAGTGGTGCTGAAGGGGAAACCAATATATTTTCACTGTGAAGAGCTTGTACATCATCTGTAGACACCATGGAAAATGAAAAGGGCCTATTCCATGCTGCATTGAGAGATGCTTATGATCCCTCAAAATATCAATGTGTGTAAAACAAAGGCCAAAGCTTCAACAGTGAAAATTTTAAATATTTGTGCAAATTCTACTGTGTCACCTTTAAAACTCATTGCATTAAGAAGTTTCTTTGAGAATGTGCTTTATGCATTATCCATAGGTGTTTCTGGCATCTGCCTTCTTACTAATATCATGTCACAGAATTTAACTTGTTTTTCTCCATTTTTTACTAATGCTCTTCCTTGAATACAACTTACAGTGTGAGGAACAGAAGAGGGAGGAATAATATAGAATGCTGCCTAACTCCAAATTTCCAAAACAAAAAGTAAATTAGTAAATAAAATTCTTATTGCTTTTCTAGAATCAAGACAAAAATTAAGCCACAAGAATGCTTGCATAAATAAAAAATGCAGATCACTTAAGGGATACTAACGCTACCTGTGGTTCAGCATGTTTGAATGACCTTTGGAGACTATCTTAATAAACTTTGTGATTTACTGCTGGCAATTGTATTTTTTCATACTGCATCCTAAGCATTTGGACAGAGGTTAGTTATTCCTCTGGTGTTGAAATCACTGATGTGCTGTCTCAGCTCTCCAAAGAAGTACTGCAACACTTCCAGAGGTGGGAAAATGCCCAGAAGACCAACCTGCAGGTTTGTTTTTTTTCCAAAGGGAACCCCACAAACCCCCATACTACTCATTTGTAAATCCATGTCTCTCCTGTCAATGTGCACAGGGGATCCCCAGTTGTTTGTCTGGAGTTACCATTTGGTTCTCACCACAATGGCCTCCAAAAGACTTCAGCTCTCATGGCACATTCTGCTGGCACTGCAGACCTGCACTGTGCAGCCCCAGGGTGTGTTATTGAGGGCCCCAGCATTCAATCACAGTGTAGCATATCTGGCTGGAGTTTGTATGGATGAAACTGGGGTGCCCAGCCCCACCAGTGATGCCCATTTGTCTTTTAGAGAAGTTGAAGGTAAGAAATACAGCATGCAGCAGAGCTACACCTTGGCAACTTGGTTATCCCTTGGGTGCCCATGGGAGGTGTGTGAAGCCACCTCGGTTTCTGAATAGCATAAGCAAAAATCTTGTGATCTTCATGGAAAGATTCTGGGGACACTAAAAACAGTGAAGAAGAAGAGATAAAAGGTCATATTTGTTTTCTGCTCCTTCTAGTGGGACAGAAGGGTTGTGAGGGAGAAGTTGCTGGATTCAGAACTTATCCTCAGTCCTCCTCTGCATCAATAAGCTGTCCCTACACTCCTACCCCATTCTTAGGGGCACCAGCAGGACCTGCCTTCTCTGTTCCCAGGACTTTGACATTGGAGAGCTGGCAAGCAAGCTGTGGCTGTTCAGCTGCTCAAACACATCTCTGTGTTGTGCTTAGATCTTGTCCCGAGGATGGGAATGGTTTGGACAGTATGAACTGCATGGGCACGTATGTTGTTAGCACAGGGGGGCAGCCCAGCAACAAGCTGTGGACCTTGGCATGCCTGAGCAGAGACATTGCTGCTGGCGGCACAGACCAGTCCAGGGAAGTTCAAAATCCTCTCTGTTATTCTCAAGCCCTGTAAATGCTTCCATAATGGTGGCTCCCTAGCTCTAACCTTGCCTTCTAATCAGCTGGGCATACTGGCGCCTTTGAGTGGCTGCAGGGCAGAACAGCAATGCATGGCTTAGAGAAGCTCATCATCTCACCTTGCTAATTGCACCCTTTCTGAGGGGGCTTTTGCTTGTGTGCTTGTGTGTCAGCCGGGCTGAGATTTAGGCTTTAAAAAACAGACTGGTTAGCAACCAGCCTGGGGGCATCAGTGAACTGGGACTGTCAGAGGAGCCTGGGGTCATCTATAGGATATGCTGCAGAGCTTTTGTGTGTCTCATTGTGGTCCTCACTGACTTTGCTGTATTGACTATAGGAATGGCATGGGAGAAGGCTGAAATCCTTTACATTGTCATCTCCATTACCGGAAGTTCACCAGTCCCTGGTATGGCAACTCTGGACAAAGAGAACTTGAAGTAAGAGCACATTGTGGGACTAACAGTCAATCAGAAGAAAACCTTGTGTGGCAGCTCTGGACTTCCCTGCTAGTCATGCTCAGGGCTGTGGTGAGACTTTTTGACTTTACAGCATCTTCTTCGAGGCCATGAGTTATGAGGAGGTAGGGAAGGTTCCTCTTTGAGGTGCCACTCAGTCTCACTCAAGATCAAGACCCCACTGTATGCCCTGGTCTAATGGTTTTGTAGGAGACATAAGAGAGCCTCTGAGCAGAGGATGTGGTCTGCAGGCTCCCAGGCTGGGTTTGCTCAGCTGACACCTCTTGTCTTTCCCACACTGGTTAATGAGGCTGCCACTAACTTGATACATAGCACATGCTGAACCCAGGTGTCTTGCATCTGAGACTGCTTCTAGGCATGAATCCCACACAGATCTCTAAGGAATAAAAGGGGGAAAAAACCCCCAAAAATGAAATCTTTGGATGTGCTTCTTTAAAAAAAAAAAAAAAAAATCAAAAAACCCCACCACTTTTTTTTTTTTTTTTTTTTTTTTGTCCCCTACATATGTTTTGGGATTTTTGGCCAAATCTCTGCTACCAAAGAACCCTGAAACAAAGCAGGAAAGCATGCTTAAACCTAATATG